>WYDI02023921.1:0-29173 GCA_009867235.2 Psittacus erithacus | reverse complement strand
ACCTGACCCAAACTAGCCAAAGAGGTATTCCATACCACAGCACATCATGCCCAGGATGTAAACTGGGGGCAGTTACCTGGAAGGGTTAGATCACTGCTCGGTTGGGCTGGGTATCGGTCAGCGGGTGGTGACTGATTGTATTCTCTTCACTTGTTATTTTCCTTATTGTTGTTATTATTGGTGGTAGCAGCAGTGGTTTGTGTTATACCTTAGTTACTGAACTGCTCTTATCTCAACCTGTGGGAGCTACATTCTTTCGATTCTCCTCCCCATCCCTCCGGAAGCAGCGGGGGAGGAAAGGGCAGGGAGTGAGAGAGTGGCTGCGTGGTTTTTCTGAGTTACAGCTGGGCTTAAACCATGACAGGGATGAAGAGGGCTTGAAGGAGGAAACTTCACAGTAGCATTACTGATTTATATAGAACATTCCTGATGAAAATGCAGAAAAGTATGACAAGCTCTAGTGCGCAATCCCTGTAGACAGATTGGAGTCTGGTAAGTTTACACTACCAGTGCTACCTGGCTCTGGCTGGAGTTTGCTTTCAGAGTTATATTATCAACACTGCAAAAAGGGATGCTTAGCAGGTCTTGCCGAAGCAGCAGCTGGATGGATTTCTCCACACTGCTGTTATTCAGTACTTTAGCCTGCAGCACAGTAATCACAGAAGAACCCCTGCAATATGGGATTTGTCTGTATTTCACAAGATGCACTGATCCATCTAATTGGGCACCTTTGGTTCCAGAGCAAAGCAGTAGTTCTGCTTGTCTTGTACCACACTTCCTAAAATCATGATAGGTAAGTGAGCTTCTGGCTGCTATCATGCCAGTTATAATGACTGACACTAAGTAGATCAGATGAAGGTTGCTGCTTACCTTCTCCATGTTTCTTTTGTAGCATCTGGACAGTTGAATTATGTTATGGGAAAAAGAAAGCTCTCCTTCCTCTTCCTCCTCCAACTTCCAAAAGGAATAATTTTTCATGTGGAACGTGCCAAGAATAACAATTGCGTAGGCAGGGAGTCGTAAGGGTTGGAACTAGATGGTTTTTAAGGTATCTTCCAACCCAAACCATTCTAATGTTCTAATGTCTTTCTGGTAATTTCCCTATTTGTACCATACTTGCATGTGTTTTGTTTTGTTTCTCCCCACCCCTTTTTATGTATGTTACATGCAGTAAACCATGTTGTGCAGGCAGCAGCATCACAGGCCTTGGGAGCAAAGAGAAAAAGGGTAATGTGATGTCAGTACAAAGGCGAGTGGAGCACCATCCAGAGTGGTGTGGAATGACATGGCATAGCTCACGGACAAAGTGCAAATTCGCTGACCCAAGTTGCTCTGGGAACTGGGAGTACTTCTGTGCTGTGTGGTAGAACATACAGTATTAATTTAGTCTCTTTCAATTTCTATCTCTTGGCCATGTTGTTTGAATAAATACAGGTTTATATGCCTTTACAAAAAATCTTCCTTAATATAAAAGTATTTAAAGTGGAAAATAAACCCTTTCGTATATACAGAGATCATGATTAGAGGAAAACTAACTTTTTCACCTAGGATCTGGCACTGAGAAATTCTGCTAGTCCCAAATTTTTAGTCTCCAGCTGCTCTTAAAGAGATGTAGGATCAATTTAGGAAGAAGTTTTAGCTCTTTTTCACAAGGCAATGAAATCACCATTCGTTTGTATTTCAATAAGTTTCAGCGCCTTGAGATCAGTATTGTTGGTGGAAATTACTGAAGGCAGAGGTAATTTTGGAAAAAAATCTCATTTAATAAGCTGTGGAATGGTGCAGAATTATGCTTAAGAGAATGAGCCTGAAATATGAATGATTTCTCAGTCATATTGAACACATGAACCAACCAAGTCCAGAACTGACATCAGATGCTAGCTGTTATATTAGGGATGTGGAAGTCTCTTTTGGATGCCAGAAAAATCTATAAAACTAATGTAATATAAAGTTACAAAACAAACACCTGCTTATTTTTTATTAGTTTTTTAAGACCTAACCTTGTTACATGTCAGTCAAGGGAGCCATTCTGAAAGACTATATAGAGCAACTGAAGGCAGTGCCAGGTTTGCAGTGTTAGGCCTGGGAGCAGGGAGGAACAGGTCGTTATAAAGTTCCAACCTCCTTGAGCAGACAGGAGTCTGATTCTTCTCTTTTGTGCAGTGTAATGCGGAAGGACCAGTACTGTGAATTCACGCTATTTAAAGTGCGGCATGGAGCTTTGTAGCATTTCTTTCTGTCTCTTTCTAGTACACAGGCTGCTGTCCTACATATCAGCTGAGCATATACTAAATATCTTAAGCTCAAATCTGATAGAATATAGGAACATCTGTACAGGGTAAAATGCTTGTCTAACCCTATACCTGTTTCTGACAATGACTGAAAGTGGATGCCAGGGGAAGTACAGGAGAACAACTCTAGAATAGGTGGCATTTTCCCCAAGGTAGACCTGGTAATTGATCATGTATATTGTAGAAACCCTCATTTCTCTTCTTTAAATTTGTCTAATCTTATGTCAAACCCACATGATCTTGCACCATTCAGAGCACCCTGGAACTCCCTGTGTTTGGGAGTTACATGCAGAGCAAAGAGCTATGTTCTCTGGATTGTTTCCAGCCTGATTTCTATGAGTTTCATTTGATGCAGATCTTTTTAGTTGGAGGCTCAGTGCAGAGCGGAATCTCTTCCACACACAACTTCCACACAGCTCGGGATTTTACAGACCTCTGTCATATTGTCTCCCCAGACATCTCGTTCTCAAACTTAATTCCTGTCACAAATCCTCTGTCCTGTGGTGTGACACATTCCTGTTACTATCCTGTAAAAGCAGAAGCAAACCAAGTTGCTAGGGCTGATTCTATCTCCAGTGGCGGTAGGAGCCACAAAAGCACTTATGATCTCTGAGAAGGGATGTACTGTTTCTGCTCTCCAAGAGGGAAAAAGGTGATGCTACTGCCTGCTGTGCAGTACAGGCAAGACCTGTTTATTCCACTTGTGCTCTGATCTGCATCCAAATGCAGAAATGGCATCTCTCAGCAGCAGACCCTGCTCACCTTACATTTCTGATACGTTTGAAAGCAATGGAAGCAGTAAGTTTGTTCTCCGGAGCTATGTGCTGTCTAGTTGGGTCATTCCTTCCTCCTTTCTCTGCTTCTTCCCTTTCTGTTTTAGTAGGGACCCAGCCCTTCATCTTGGGAGCAGCAAAAATCAGTTTTCTTTGTGCTGCTGCGAACTGTTGGAAAATAAGACTAGTTCTAGTCCTTTCGATGTACTGAAAAATGGTGTTCTTCAAATGATAGATATTGCTGAGAAAAGGTGTAAATGCCTTCTTTGCTTCAGTTTTCAGTGCCAAGGCCAGCACTCAGGAATCCCTGGCTCAGGAGACCAGGGAAAAGGTCTGGGGAAAGGAAGTCTTTCTCTTGGTAGAGGAGGATTGACTTAAAGATCATTTAGAGAAACTTGACATCTACAAGTCCCTGGGCCCTGACCCACTGCATCCATGAGTGCTGAGGGAGCTGGCTGACATCATTGCTAGGCCACCCTCAATCATCTTTGAAATGTCATGGCAATCAGGGGAGGTGCCTGAGGACTGGAAGAAAGCAAATGTCACTCCAGTGTTCAAACAAGGCAAGAAGGAGAACCCTGGGAAGTACAGGCCAGTCAGCCTCACCTCCATCCCTGGAAAGCTGATGGAATGGCTCATCCTGGAGGCCATCTGTGAGTGTGTGGAAGACAAGAAGGTGATCAGTAGTCAGCATGGATTCATCAAAGAGAAATCATGCTTAACCAACTTGATTGCCTTCTGTGATGGGACAGTTGGCTAGATAAATGAGGGGAGAGCAGTCGATTTTGTCTACCTGGACTTCAGCAAGGCTGTCAACACTGTTTCCCATGACACCCTTGTAGGCGAGCTCAGGAAGTGCAAGCTGGACAAGAATGGCCTGAATGGCAGGTCTTAGAGGGTTGTGGGAGACTTAAACTAGCAGTGTCCCCCAGGGGTGAATACTAGGTCCAGTATTTGGTTAACTTATTCATCAATGATGCAGGATGAACCTCAGCCATTCTGTGATCTGAATCTTTTCTGTCTTACAAGTAAATCACATAATTGTAACCTAAAGAATGGTTGTTTTCCAACTGCAATCATATCCAATGTTTGTTACTTCTTTTACATCAGAAATAAAGGTTGAGGGGCTTTATGTACTCTTTAGCTACTTCTGACTTGAGCACCATCCAGCAGAAGGGATGCTGGATACCTGAGTAGTACAAAGCTCTTACCAGTCAATTGATTTCCAAACATTTTCCTTCCTCCTTCTATCCAGAGAAATGGCATAAAAATTAAATGCTTGTCAGATATTTTCCATGGTCTCGGATAATCTCTGCTCAAGGAAAAGCAGGGAGGGACATCTGCAGGATCCTGGTCAGTTCAAGGAGAGACATAGAATATAGAATCAACTAGGCTGGAAAAGACATTTAAGACCATCAAGTCATGTGGTGTTACAGAGAAGTGGTGGGACCACGAAGCTGGGCAGCTCCTTCTGCAGTTGTAGGCAAGTAGAGCAGTTGGAAGAAAGTCACATACAGGTGGCAGTGCAACACTGCTGCAACCAAGGTGCCCCAGGGCACTTTGCTACCAGTATGATGCTGGATGTGCTCCAGTCTTTTCAGTGCCTGTAGGCAGTGCAGGCTTGAGCTGCTGTTCAGTACTTTTAGGGCTTCTAACTCTTTTTGACAACAGCATTGACTGGTATGTGTGACTGCCATGATATTATGAGAGAAAATTTGTTATATTTCAGTCTGATCGTATTCTTAAAAGAAAAAGATGAATGTTACCGATGTTGTAAGTGAACAAGAAGTTATCGCAGAGCTGTTTGCTGAGTGAGGCTGCTGCAGGAATGCTGATGAACAGTGGTCTTCTTTCTGGAGTTGCAAGAGCTACTGGAAAGCTGGAAGGAATTCATAGGTGGAAAAAGAAAAGTGATGAGAGGCTTGGAAGGTTTGATATATAGGGATGGTTAAAGTGTTCAGTATGTCAGACTGGAATAAGTGATAGCTGAGAAGGGATAAAACAAACAGTTCTGTAAATGTGGTAAGAAAGAAGAATTATTTGGGACCCCTTTTGATGGCAGAAAAAGGCAGGGAAAGTACTGAAGCAAGGAAAATTGAAGTTACTTTGGATACTAGGAAGAACTTACAAATAGGACTGCATATCCCAATGAAGACCTCAATATTCACATTGAATACATGAGAGCAGTCTCATACTTCGGAAACTGCAGTCTTGGATGGGCCCCATTGCTTGTAAATCCCAGGCTGCTCTTCTGCAGCAGCTCTCAAGGAGATGGGTTGGCTGAAGCTAACATTTGTTGTAGGGCTAGATCAGAGCCTGCTTGCTCTGGACACCATTTAAAGTAATTTTATCGGTTTCCTGGTGAGGAACACCAGGTTTCTGATTTCTCTCATTCCCTTCTCTTCTATTTTCAGTGTTGTTTCTTGGCTGTGAATTTACATTCCTGGAAGAAGAATTTACTGATATCTTTGTGTTAGTCTCTTTTCTGCTTTGGCTTTCATGTAACCTCTTTCACTCTTTCAAGATAAAAGCTGTCATGATATCAGTGCATTATAAATATTGAGGAGAGATATATGACCAGATCATCTAACCCACTTTCCTAGTATTGACAGAGTGTTTCCTAGTGAGATGTCTGATTTAGTTTTGACATTCTCAAAGCAATGGACTTGGTGCTATCTCAGTGGTCAGCAAAGGGTTTTTTCCTCAGCCATGTTTTTTTGTTTGGTTGCTTTTACTTTTTGTTTGTTTGTTTTGTTTCTGGGTTTTTTTGTTTGGGTTTTTTTGTTTTATTTTGTTTGTTTTCCTCCTTCCTTTTGTCACCTTGTTTTTCTTACTAAGTCCCATGCATGACACTTTCCCATTTGCTTTTTTTCTGGGCTTTACCAAAATGTCTGGGTTGTGGCACATTTCAAGGCTTTACCCATGAGGTCAGTGTTAGTATTCCCAGTTTAGAGGTGAGGAAACTGAACCACAGGAAAGGTAATTAGATAACCAAATAGCCAGGGGCCGAACCCCCAAAACCTGGTTGCCAGTCTGATGCTGCTATTTATAGCCCTGCTTGTTCAGTTACAGTTGCTCATCTCTGCTCAGCATATTCATAGGGTCAGCCCCTTTGGATTCACTGCCACTACTGCTGGACCCACCTGCTGACTTTACAAGCTGATATGAAGGCTGAATGTGTTAAAGCCCTCAACTTTCTTAGGCCAGGCCACATCTTCCTGCCAGTAGATATGGGGCATCTTGGCAGATCACGTAACTCTGCCATGATGAGACAAGCTGAGTCCTGGTCAGGCCTGTGCAGTATATTGTCATTTTCTGTTTCAAAATTCTGCTTCTCTATGATAATGTCAACTGACACTGCATGATCTTAATCCTGTTTGTTTTAAAGTAGTACTTGGAAATCCATCTGAGCCTCCTTTTACAGTTGGCAGGTCAGCAGTCCCATCCAATGTACCCTTCTCTGCGCATAAGAAAGGCAAGCACACTCATGAAGAGCTTAATTTCCTGTTGCAGACCTGAAGCATGAGTTGCAGTATCAGGCTGGGCTTGTAGCACAGCCACTTGTCATCATTGCTGAATAGGAAATTCAAAGCTGAATGGATATTGTGACAGCTACAGTGGTCCCTTGGGTGCTATTGCTTTTAGAAGCAGGTGTGGCTTGTCTCTTCAACCTAAAGGAGGGATGCTTAGTCTAGTTAATTATCTGACTTCCAGTAGTACTGAAAAACTACAGTCAAGGACTAAGGTGCTGTTGTTGTTGGTTGTTGTATGCAAGTAAGCAGAGTGAACATGTTTGTGCTAAGTGACAAGTAAGTTTGTCTTTAGCATCAGTTCAAAGTTCTGCTAGTGCTGAGCTTGTCACTAATCCTAATAATTCATTACTGCTGATCTCTAATATGGAGTTCTTGATTTGGGTTTTTGAACTGACTTATCTGAAGTTATCCAGTTGGTCAGTGGAAGAACTAAAACCAGAATCCACACATAGGTGGATCTCTTCCTTCTGTGTAGTTTGTGCAAAGATCATTAACTAAATTGAATTTCAGGCTGACTTTATGCTGGCAGAAGATTATTATCCAACTTGGTCTCTGCCCAGAGAAGCAGAGGTAATGCACTCTTATGAATGGCTTAAAGTGTATTCTCCTACAATGCCAGCTATTTCCTTCCTTCCTAGGTGGGAGTAACCTTGTAAGTGACTCTGATCAGCACAGATGGCTGTGTCTCTGTTGTTCCAGCCCTACCAGCAGCCTGCTCTGATCTCAACAGAGGGAGAGGGTTTGGTGCTCCAGCATTAAGAGCTGCAAAGGATGTGTATGCTTGGTGGAAGCAGCAGACTGAGTCACTCAAATATTTATGATGTTCTTCCTGTTGAAAAGATTAATGTGGAGATGAAAAGTAAAGTGCAGAAAAATTGCTACGCTCCAGAAGTAACTGTGGTTCTCAGTGTGGGACTATAAACAGCAAAACTGTGGAGTCTGATTTATGAAGAACAAAAAGGTGAAATTCTGCAGAGCTCAGTTAAATGATAACAAGTGCTAGGCTATGAGGAAGGCAAGCTACTACTTAAAGAGAGGCAAAGGACACAGTCAAATTCAAAGGAATGAAAATAAGTGTACAAAATACTGGCTAAACATTGCAGAAAAGTTCTGGGCAGTGACACATTTCTTCTATTTCCTAAGGGGAGTGGGAGAGAGCCCCAGCACTCTGGATAAATTGGATTTGTAGTGCATAAAATAGAGCTACACTATGCGTTAGAACTTGATGGCTATGCAGGAGGGGAAATGTGGGCTGTTCACACTTCAGATGTGTCTGTGCAAAGGCAAGTACTTGGTTTTCTGCTTTGGAGCAGGTGTATGGAGAGCAGCAGGTAGACACTAAAATTCTTCATCCTAAAGCATCTCCCTATCTTTTTGCTTCTTTGATGAAACGAAGGAATTACAGTAACTCCTCTGACTCTTTTATGAATCTTCCTTTTATTTTCTTATAGCCTAAGCCAGTTCTGGCTTGTATAACTGCTCCGGAGTTTGGGGATTCCAGGTTCAGAGAGAGGCTAGACACAATAGATAAAAAAACAACTAGTTTATTATTATAGAAAAAGATAGGGAGGAAGAGCTAGCAAAGGGTAAAAGAAAGTGATGGATATTTTTGGTGAGTGTTTATCTTACCAACCCCAAAGACTATGTGATGACCATCAGGAAGCCAGGTCCAAGAGACATCATCGCAGTGCGAGGTGGCAGGCTCAGCCTCAGTGAGCGTCCCCGCAGGGGCAGCGTTGACCTGGGTGGTATGAGGGCCTGCCTCCCCGCATTGCATGAGGCTCGGGCTTTTATGCTAGACAAAAGGGCACACTCATTCTGACATAGGGGGCCAGCCTACATAGGAAGGAGTAGCCAGCTATACAAAAGGGGTCTCTGGGGGTCGGGACTTTTTAGGGGATTTTCAAGGTTATGTTCCCACAACCCATGCCAAACGGTACTTTTCTATTTTTGTGTGTTTCACCAGGGACCATTATCTAGTGTCACTGACACAATAACCTGCATTCCTCCTTATTTCTGGAAACTTCTGAGGGAATTATTGTTAGACTGGAGCCAGGTACTCAGGCTTTCTTCACATGGTAGACTAGCTTGGCGGTTGAGAAGGGAAGGCATATGACACATGCTTTGGGAACAAATTCTGAGATCGAGTCAGGTTATCCCATGCACATATGCCTGTGTCTCCGAGATGGCAAAGATCATACCCCTTCAGCTCACCCACTGCCAGGAAATCTCTCAGTCCTCAGTTTCCTTGGAAAAGCTTGAGCTCTGTTCCCTCCCACAAGATAATCAGTGTAGTCATACAGATTCACTGAGTGAAGCAGGCTTTGAATGTCAGATAATTCACCACACATGTGAAAATCAGCAGCAATGCCAATTAAATCAAAATTTTATCAAACTTGAAAGTGGGAGGAAAACGGAGTGCAACATAACCATTAACAGTGAAGCATTTCTGATTTTTGAAGCATTTTTACCTTCTTGGGAAGCATCCTAGGGCAATACAGAATAGGCGGAAAAATAAAAAAATGCCAGAAGATAAAAAGATACAATTTTGGAGGGTGATGTGCAATTCACATCAACACAGGGCAATCTTAGTCTCCTTCAAGCACTTCTTTCCAGTTTGTCTTTTTCCCTTCCTCTACTGTAGCCCATAGCCTAGTTCACAAAATGGTGCTTCTTGATAGTTGGGGTTGACTTTTGATTAAACAAATTAGTGCATTAGATAAGCAACATAGACACATTTCCCGGTACCCTTTCTGCTCCTTATTGGTCTCTGCATAGAAAGTACACCATTGACACTCAGCATCCATGCAGATATCTGTAGTTAGGTACCGGAGTTACCATTTTAGAGCATGTTTTCATGGAGAAAGTAAAGGTGATGAGTATTAGTGAATTCTAACTGTGCAGTTACAGAAGCAGACCCTATGTTCTGTGTGTGCCCTGTGTGCAAACACAGGACCTGCTGCACCAAGCCATTATGAAGAGCAGAACAGATGCTCCTTGGAAGTAGCTACAAAAATTGCTTCTCTATTTAATGACTCAGATTGGATCGGTGAATAACATTTCTTCCATACCCAGTGTGGAGAGCAGCCTTATTGCCTGAAGTAAGAGAACTGAGACCAAACTAGTATTTTATTGTTACTGGCGTGTAAAACACATATGGTGCTTAATCACTCAGTACTGTATTGTACCACAGTCACATCCCATATGAACTGGTTTTCTGCTTTTCTCTCTTTATCTTCCCAGAATCTCTACTGCATGAGGTTTCCTCCAGTTTCTGTCATTTAATCTGGGCTTGGAACCGGACAAAATGGCACAATTTTAGCCTGTGGAGGACGTTGAATGTCTTATTGGTGAATTGGGCTTTTTCTTCCATTGTGCTGTAAAATGTTTCTCTAGGTTGCTTACACTCTATTCCAGAAGATGATGATTCCACTCAATGAGGGAATCATACAGATGACAAGTCCTGAGACTGTGTGCCCTCCTACTCTTATAATGTTACAAAATATTTGCAACTGGCCTTTGCCAGGGGAAGGGAGAGGCTAGGACACGAAGTATAGAATTACAAGGGTAAATGGTAAATAAAGGGTAAATAAATGTGCATGAAGTTCCCCAGCCAAACTGGAGTACCCCGAATGTGGTTTTACACAGGGTTCTTATGCCCTTCAATCATTCAGGTACAACATGATTTGACTAATCACTAACACTGACACTACTGATTACCAATCCTAGTAAAACTTTGCAAAGCAACTGTTTCTGCAGCATTCTTGCTGCTTGTCTATTTATCCAGATGTCCCTGGAGGCAGTTTCGCTCTAGCTCCTTCTCTCTGATGCCAGACAGCACTGGGAGGGGTTCAGAGTTGTGTTAGAGTGAGTAGGATGCTGGCATTATCTTGATTGTCCTGGAGTATCTTTTATCCTTCATGGACAGCTCTAAGCTTCCAAGAAGCAAAGCCTTGATTTCCAGGACCAGGCTATACTTTGTTTTGTTTTACTCAAGTATGAGCAGTACCAAAGCCTCCAGTAAAATTCCACTACCTCATTGCATTGCAATGTATCATGTGAACTTATACATATTAAGGAAGTTAATATACTGTCATAGTATAAAGACTGATTGCTATTACAGTTAGGAAAGGGAATTTTTATAACAATAAATCAGTATGGTATTTTTTGGACTCTGAGGATTATTTAATCTTCATATTGATTGCTGTAGCAGATTTTTGTGACTTTAATCCAAGATGACAGTATTGAAAGTTCTTATTTTTGTAGCGGCACTGACCATGCTGCTTGTTTGTTGTGCTTTTTATTATTGTCATGCTACCTAGCACCTAATACTTGTTTTTATTTCCTCTTCTTATGTGGCAGGTAAAAGTATTTGCATTTTTACCTGTGTTCAATGGGTGCCTCTGGGACGATGCTAGCTATATATTTTGTCTTTCTGTTATTGCTAAATAAGCTCTTTTGTTAGGTTTCATGTGCTAGTAGAAGTCACTCCTATTCAACAATATATTGAAGAGATCTTGGCAATATCAAGAAAACCAATATGATCTAAATAGATTTTAGAATATTCCATTGTATTTCTTACTAGTCTCTAATGATATCATCCTTTGTGGACTGTGACCCAGCCCACACAGATAACAGTAGAGCTGTTACATGCTCCAGCTGTTGTTGGAGACAACTGGATGATGTCCTTGTCCCTAACTACGCATTCAGTGGCACAGAGTCCTTTGAGGCTTACTTTTGCTACTAGCCCATAATATACTATAATCTCCCAGAGACTTGTCTCTTGTTATAGGCTTTTAAAGATCTTGAAGGGAGGTCTGGGCATTTTTTGCAAGAGGCGCCTGCTGCTTTACACTTTGTCAGCAGTCAGAAAGCGATGGTGTAATGGCCACATGAGCTGCCAGTTCTGAAATTAGCTCTTTCTTTCAGACCTGGTGATCCCTTTTTTTTTATAATGGAGTAATGTGTATGTGTGCCTTCCCTCAGTACTACACATGGGCAGGTCATCTGTCTTTGCCAGCTTTACTATGATGCTTCTTCCCCAGTGGCTTCTCCTTTTTGTTCTATGTTTTGTTCTTTGTTCCAAAGTGCAAGGAAACTCTGAAGGAATTTTATGTCACTTCCCTGAAGAACCTCTTCAATAACAGTTTCCTCTCCAGCCACTTTCCCATTTTTATGTTTAATGAGTTTTCTCTCATTTTTATGTTTAATGAGTTTTTTCTCAGTGTTCCAATTATATAGAAGCTGTAAATATTTCAATTTATGTTGCCACTGCAACAGCTCTGAGACCTCTCTTGAGCTTCCATTGGGGAAGAGAAGAGATGGTTTCTCTCTATCCTTCTGTTTCAGATATTTATTTCATCTCTCACTTCTTTGGAGGGCCATCGCTCATTTGGAGAATAATCACTCCATACATGAGTCTCTTTTTCCACAGACAAATAAAACCAAGACAGTCCTCAGATGTGCAGCCAGCAGTTTGTCCCAGCAGGTGAACAAGGCAGGAGTGAGAGATAAAAGCATGAAAGCTCTGAAGACAACCCCATTTAACAGAATTGAGTATGGTCCATAGCATGGAACAAATAGATTCTCGTGGTGGCTTTTTTTGAGAGACTTGAGAAAACGTGGGGAATCCGCAGGCTGGTAAGGTACGGGTGATACACAGGAGAATGGCGCAGGACAGCCAGAGCATGTTATGGGCTGGTGAGCCCCTACCAGAGGTACAGACATAGTCAACAAAAGTTGCTGCTTTGCCAGCCTTCAGATGCGCCGGTACTGGTGACTTTGGCCCTTTAAACCCCGTCTCGTTTCGGAGGGCAGTGAGCCCCCGGAATTCAGCTCCTTCCACCTGCAGCAGTTAACTCGCAGGGTTGAGTGTCCTCCCTGGCCTAGCCGAGCAGCGTCCCTTTAGAAACCTGCGAAAGGGCCTTCCCACGCGGGGCTCAGAGCGGCGGACAAGTGAAGTGGGAGCTCCCTCTCCCGGCCGCCGGCTGTGCCGGGGCCGGTGCTCACCGGGAGCAGCTCGGGGGTGGCGGAGCGGGGCTGGCAGGGGCAGTGCCAGGAGTGCTGGAAAAGGGGTACAAAACCCCGAGTACCACGCTCTACCTTTACCTCCTGCTGATAAAACGCAAACACGGTGGCGGTATTGGGTTTTCTCTGTTCCAGCGACGTGCACTCTTGAGGTTACCATCCGGCTTGACCGTATCGGTCTTCCATTGGCCAGGGCCAGGCAGTGCCTTGCTGCTTTGTGATGAGAAGCATCAGGATTTCTGTCTCATACCCCTTCATACTTAAGATAGGAAGAAGAAAACATCTGTGCCGTCTTCCTTTTCCCACACCAGCTGTTCAGTCTTGCCTTTATGCATTCTTCCTCTGCTTTGTACCCGTCATTCTGACAGATTCAGTGTCTGTAGGATGTTCTGCGAAGCAAAATGGACTGAGTTGTTGCGTCTATGTTGTTTAACAGGTATCTTCAAGTGATTTTCATGCTATTGATTCTTGCAGTGTATGACTGCAATCTCCACACTATTTTCAATTATCTGGGAGAGAAAATGTCTTAAAAGAACTAGCAATACACTAAGTTTGAATATCACAAATCAAGTCATTTCCCTACTGATTATCCCCATTTTAAAATGGGGTAGAGAAAAAGTTGTTAACGTGAGGGCAGGTATGATAATTTATGGCAGAATAACAGTGTGCATCTCTTCCTCAGGTGTGGGGAATAAGGGACATGTTGAGGGGAAAGAGGGATAATTTGGAGGAGGCTTGTCACTGAAAGGTGGAAGGGAATAGTGAGCAGAGTGGTCCTGTGTATATGGAGATTGATTTGTTTTAGGAAGACAAAATGCGTCTTACCATGACAGGAACAACGGTGGGAGGATAATGATTTTGGGGGAATGTCATGGCAATGGGAATCTCGTATGATGAAGGACAGGAGATGACTGTTTTGAAGGGAAGTATATGTCCAAAAACTGAAAGCAGTTTGAAGAACAAAAAAGTGGGGAAATCTTAGGGGAATCACACCACTTCAGGTTGTTGAGGTTTATTAACTTCATGTAACTGGCCTTCACTGCTAGGAAATACTCTACTTCTCATCCTTCTTTAACTGTCCTGTAGCACTGGGCAAGCGGTCTGTTGTTGCAGAGCAGGAAGGAGTGTGTCCATCACCAGCACAGCATGCCTGAGTATGACCTGCAGCTTCCCGCTTGCTCTCCAGATCTGTTGTGTATCTTGTACCCCACAGTGGCAGGGGAAGATCATATTGTTGCCCACTTAGGGCGTAAGTGAGTACTTAAGGTAAGTCTGTCCTTAGCTGTTTGTGCTGGGCCTTATCCTGTCTTACAGGGCAACTGAAGGCTCTCTACAGATTTTGAAGGGCTTCTTTATGGCTTTGGGCATCAAGTAAGTTGAGGACACTTATTGGAAAGATGGGTATCAGCTGACATCCTGATGCTGAGAGCAAGGACATCTCTGGCAAGCATGATGATCGGTCTGCACTGCTAGACATTTTTTCTATGTGATTAGGCTTCTGAAATACTTGTGAAGTGTCATGGGGTACGGTGTGTGTGGAAGAGCCACAGGAACAAGCTGCTTTGTAAGGCTTGACTTAGGAAAGAACTCTGGAACTCTGAAGCTTTTTCTTGCTTAAGCTGCTCATGATAAATGGAAGAGCTGAAGAAACAGCAATACATTGTTCAACATAGTAAAACAACGGAGATCTTGCATCAGATAAAGGGCAGTGCTAAAATAACATTAGCTGCTATGTCCTACATTATGATGGAGTTGTGACAAATATAACTTGCTAATCAGATTTAGCAAAGGGCTGATTTGAAAGCTTTTCTTCCTGGTAATAAGTACTGACTGATCCGGTCTTCCTGAGCCTGGGGACCTTGTAAGAGCCAAGTTCCACATGAGAAGAGTGGTGATACAGTTGTTTCCACAGCCTCTCTGAGGAAGTGCTGTTTCAAACCTGTGACACAGCGCAAGCGCTCTTCACCAGGGAAACACAAGCTGGAAAGCTGAGGCATGTTGAGCAACAAAAAGTTGACTCCTGTTCTTGGGTGTGTGAATGGGGTCTGTATGGAGTGGATCATTTTTTCACAAGGCTATGGGATCACCGACGGGAGGTCAAAGTAATCCTTAATAGAAGTGTTCTGTGGAAACTGAGAAGAGTATGCTTACTTTCTCACCTCTGCCAAGAGTGAGGCTTTCAGTATTTCAGGGAAGTGGCTGTTTTTCTCCTTTCACTGCAGTGCACTTTGCCTCAGCGCTAAGGTCTGTGCAAAGCACAGAAGAAAAGTGACTCCATACCTTTTCTGCCAGTTCTGCTGGGTGGCTCATTTAATCCAGCAAGTCTTCTACAGATTGCCTTTTCTGTGCCTAAATATGAGCACTGCTTGCTAAAAACCACTGTGTTGTTGAGCTTGCTCCCATCATGGCAAAAAAAGTAGAATGACGCAAGATAAATAACTGAGTTCCTCACTTCAGATGTATCATTGGGAAAATCATGGCTTCCTGTGGCACTTTCCATATACCTTTGTCTTTTGAGATGCCTCTGTTCAAATATGTGATAGCTGGCTAATCCAGAATCACGTTATGACAGCTTTTCACTAACATGTGTCTGTATCTCTGAAAATGGATGAAGAAAGCGGTCCTAGGAATTGCAGAGAAATGACCACCTGATACAGGGCCAGATCATTTGGATACCTGCAACCCAAATGTGTTAATGTCTTTATGGAAATCAATTCCTCTTAATTTCCTGCTATCCAATTAATCTAATTGTGCATCTATTGCTCTTGCAGCTCTCCAGAGCAAAGCCAGCAGGATACAACCCAAGGGGAGATGCTTCTAATATTTCCTTTTTTCAGTTTTTCATCCCCCTGTATCACACTCCATGCTTGCTGCTAGCTGCTTGAATTGCCTGCAACATGAAGCCAAGTTGTGTGCTGACTCTGGAGGGTCTGGTTGCTTGTCTGCAGACTGATGGGGGCTTGCTCAGTGGTGCTCTGTATTCTTATTAGCAGTGTAGAGAAGGGAAGACAGAATGAGCTAGGGAATTTAGCTGATAAGGGTAATTTGTTTCAATTGGTGAAAGCTGTTGAGGTTTGTTAGATGCTCCAGGAGGAATGAAACATCTTGGCAATGCAGTGAGAGATGAAATTTGACATGGATAAGGCTACAATAATGCCCATTGGCAAGAGTAATTCAAGTTTCTGTTCAGCTGCCTGGACTCTGAATTTGCAATCTGCTCTGAAGGCAGAATATTAGGAGAGTTGTTATTACAGGCAGCTTAATGAAGTGTATCCTTGCAATTTGAAAAAGGGAACTGAGATGCTTGCATGTTTGACAAAAAAATAATATAGTAGCGCAGAGCATGTACCAGAGTATCTGGTACATGGATATTCCGGCAGAAAGTAATGAAGAACACACCACAAAATTAGCACTGCGGTTCCTTCCTACTGAGAACAAGCACTCAGCAGGTCAGAAAGAGTTATCTACTTGCATGGATATTAAAAGTGCCTCAGATTAAATGATTCCATCTGTATTCTTTAGAGGCATAAGCTAGCTTCTCTTGGAGGCATGGAAGAAAGCGCTATTTGGCATGGCTACTGTTTCTCAGAGGTTTCATTTTTCAGATCTTTCCTATGAAGTGTTAGTACTGGCTGCTGCCACTTGGACAGAACATCACAATGGGCTTCAGGTCTGATCCAGCCAGGAAATAAATTATATTTCCATAGCAAAATTACAGCGATACATAGTACAGTGCTTTCCCATATCAGTAAGCTCTCAGACAGCACTTAGTTTTGGTCATACCTCCCTAAAAGAAATATGATGTTAAATGCTAGATCTGTGAAATTTTGTGCTGTTGGACAATGTTTCATTCAGCAGGAGGTAGCTGGAGATAGCTTCAGAAAGTGGTGAGGTTTGAAAACAGTCTGGAAAACTCTGCACTCCTGCAAAAGCAAGTTTTCTGGGTACCAGTTTGGTTTGTCCAGGGGTTAGGCATAGCAGAGTACGTGAAAAGCATTTCCACCTCTTAAAGCAAGGAGCATAAGGATGTACCAGAAAATACAAGGAAAACCAAGGGCAAACAATACATTTACAGGTTGCACAGTGCTTCTACTGTTTATAGTGAGTGTTTTAAACCCATAAAAGTAGGAAATTCAAACATTTTCAAAACATAGTTCTCCCCTTTCACATGTACAGAATAGATAATACTGCCTTTTTATAAGGCAATCAGATGACACTGGTATTTAAGTACCTCACTTCTTAATTTGCCTGTTCTGTATCTAATTACTACACAAACGCTTTTTCCTGGAGCCTTAATCATTTGAAGCCATTATCACACCAGACAGCACAACTTTGGTTTCTATTTTTCCCTCAGTTTGCTAGTCTGGATTTGTTTCCGTTTTGCAAGCATTATTGTGTTGGGAAAAAAGCACTGTTCTGACAGTCTAAAGGTGAAATTCTTCTCTTTGCAGGCTATAGCAGCACAGGAAGAGCCAAGGTAAATTTCCAGTGAGCACACTTGGTGCCTGGGCATGGTAGAAGAGTTCAGTCATCAAGGCCTCTCCTGTCCCACAAGTGCATTATGGGGACTGCTGACATGACCATTTTGCAGTATAAACTCACAGGCACAAAACCAAAGCAAATAATTTCACAAGGGCCCTTGAAGGCTCAGGGATTTCTGATCTGAGGTCTGTTTCTGCTGAGTACCAAGATGAACATGTCAGGTCTTTCTGCTTTCAGCCTGGTATTGTGCCAGTCAGTACTGGTTGGGAATTTGAAATGCCTTGTGTAATTTCTTCAAAGTTTTGCTTGCATTTGCTGGCCTGGTGGGGTGCTCAGATGGCTTTACCTCAAAGTCTGTGCAAAACACTTTAGGGCCAGATTTTGAGAAAGAATCTCCCGCTTTGCTATTCCCAAGCACGAAAGTAGGAGCTGTTGGCTAGTGAGTACTTTCAGTGAGGTGCACCACTAATGACTGTGTTTCATGGCATTGACCTTGTATCCATCCAGTTCCTGAGACACTAGCTTGGTGTATTTAGTTGTTGTCTGTGAGGAGGGAAAATATGAAGAAACTTTTTTTTTCCCCAAGTCGTGTTATATGCATTTATCCCTTCAGTTTGCAAATTGCAGGCCTTCTATAAAGCTACTGCATGGCATGTTGCTTAAGTTTAGGTCTCTAGATGACTTTTGAAGTCCTTTCCAACCCAAACTATTCTATGATTCTATGATTTGTTGAGGAAACAAATCAAAGACTGTGACTAGATCTTTACCTGATGAAAAATGGGATCTGAAGCCAGTCAGTTTTTGCTGGCTGAGGACTTGATGCTTTCTCTTTAAGAGCCTCCTTCTTAGTTTTTTCTTTTTTAGAATTTCTTGTAATGGGAGACAATTCTGAAGTAAAAAGAGAAAAGATATCCAGCACTGTTCTCATGTGTGACTCTTCCAAAATACAATTGAAGGGTGAGAAGAAGGAAGCATAAATAGTGTTTGGATGGGGAAGCAGTAAAGCTTTGTCACTTGTCTATTTGCTGTTGTACTGTAGTATTACAAGGACTTTGAAATGTGCTGCTGCCATAGGGGAGTTTTGCTCCTCTAGGCAGGAACAGCTACAGTCTTGTCACTGCAGAGTGAGGCTCTGGGTATTTTGTCAAGCATTCATAGGACTGCCACTGAGTACAGGATACTAATCACTACCTTCAAAGCTGCGCTTACAAGCAGTGTCTAATCCTTAGTGACTCTCCCTCAGCGCAATTGAATTCTGAGGAGTTGCTGTTCTTTTTGAAAATGAACATTTGTTTAAAAATATAATAGTATCAGCCTTATTAATTTGCAGTCTGTGCTCTGCACTTGCAGCAAACTGCAGATTTAAGAACTGCAACTGCAAGTTTACAGCCGCCTGTGTGGTTAACCCAAAGGAGTGAAGGTGAAGAGCCTCAGCTGTGCCTCGGATCATACAAAGGAGTTAATCGTACATCTTCTGCTGAGGGTCTTGGAAGTTACAGTAGGAGTTAATGGGCTCCAGTCAGGTGGTGTCTTGCACATCAATTGCCCCTAAGTAAGACCAGCTGTGGCACTCCATTTGCTGGTGCATGCTGATAAATCCTGGCACTACGCTTGTGCTTCAGCACTGGAATGATCAGATGCTGTAGTAACTCTGCTGGTCCGTGAAGTGTTATGTATCTTCCTGGTGCTGCCATGGGTCACTGGCTTATCTAGCAATTTTCAAGATACTAAAGTAATAATGTAGATTTAATTTTCTCTTTCTCATTGTGCAATTTGTGTCATTCAGGCCTGGTATCTCACAAACTGTCCTATTGTCCTATGACAAAATTAATGACACCCTCTCCCCACTCCCACTTTTGTTTTTTCTTTATTCTATTTTTTTTCTTTCTTTAAACAAAACAAAGCAAGCTAGAATTGTATATTTTTGTGATAAGTATATGTTTTGGGAAATATAGACAGGAAAAGAAGGCAGGTTCCTGAAATAGCTGGTCTAATTCCTGTTTTGCTGAAGTTCTGCTGAGCTATGCACAGGAATAAATACTGGAGTCATTTTAACTGTACCAGATAATGTTTGGTATCTTTTAGCATCCAAATGCTTGCTTCACTAGTCAGGAGCCAGTATCTACTTCAGTGATTTATGCTGTCACACTATGAGTGTGTGAAAATTTCATGTTTTTTTATGGAGTAGTTTGGATACTTGGACCAAGAAGGTGTGTTAGAGGATACTGGTTGGCTTAGGAGTGGCAAGCAAGCCACTGCGTTGCCTAGACTGTGCTCTGAATTTCACACATAGTGACAATATTCAATGGTTCCACGCTGTTTTATAGTGGCTGATGTGAAAAGAGTTGGTGTTATCAGTCAAGTGTGAATATGCTGGCACAGAGGCATCCACTGTGGGCCTTTGGGGTGAGCTGCTGTCACCAGCATAAAGGTCTGTTTCCATTACAGAGCCACTCCCGTCTATCTCATGCTTACCCTTCCTGTCTGCAGAATGTAAGGAGCCATCAGGGCCAAAAATAGCAGCACTTGAGGCACTACCAGTAGTGATGGTAGAAGAGCTTTGGTTACTTCTGGCTTTTTGTGGGGCTTATCTTTCTGTAGAGACCGGTGTTTTTCGTTTAGGAAATAATTTCTGCAACTCACATTTCAGGCATATTTATATTGCTACTTAAGCTTTGTACCTTTTCTGCTGATCAGCAGAGGATTTTAGTTTCTGAAATTTGTCATTGTCACTACAGTTCACTCAAAACGTCACCAGCTCACTTGAAATCATAGAACTGGAACCCAAAAGTGGGAGCTCCATGTGCGCCGGCCACTAATGCTCACAGAAGTTTGTTCCTGTAGTAGAAATGGTGGTACAAGGAGGGTCTGGGTGTCACAAGTGAAAGCATAGCTTGCTAAAGAGCACAGCGGTCTTGTGGCCAGGAAATAGTGTTTCTTCATGCTGTGAAATATGTGGTAAGGTGGAGGAAAATATATACGTAATGCTGCATTCTTGGAGGGGAAATGTTAGCTGAGTGGAGGAATGGGGTGTGTGTGGAAGGGTCTGTGGGAAGTGCATGGGTAAGAAAGGGTTTGTTTGCAAGTGGGTTCATGAGAGCGCTGTGAGTTAGTGAAGGAAAGAGTGGGCTTTGCTGACTGCTTTGTGTGCTTAGTAATGCTTTGGGTTGCAGAGGAGGAGAGAAATAGGGAGAAAAGAGTGGTGTTGTAGGGTTTTCTGAGGTAATAAGTAACCTGTGGTTTGAGAAGACTTATGAATAACTGTGGGTAGTCATCTGAATGGTTGGAATGGAGAAGATATACCCTGGTTCAGTTTTCTTCCCTTTCACTATTGTCTGTAGTTTTTAAGCAGTAGGTTGGGGTAAGGCCTTTCTGGTGAAGGATCATGGAAAGATAAGAAACTTTGATCCCAAACCATACATGCTTCTTGGTGTTTGGGCTGTAGAAGCTACTCTGAAGCATGGTGGTTTCCAGAGGTTACAACTCAACTTCTGAGAGGCTGGTATATTTCTTGTCTGGAGGTTTAGAGCATTAACTGGCAAGTAATTCAGTCAGTGAGTTTTAATAGTATTTGAAAACTTAACTAATCCCTGTTTATGGATCCTGTCACAACTCTTGGGTTCTCTGCACTCTTTTTTGGCTAAAGCCCAACTAATTCTTCCATCTTACAGAGGCTTTCAATGTGTGCTGCAGTTGGTAGGGCTGTGCTCCTCCACTAGGCCAGCTACCCCTCATTGCACTGACAGGTCACTGTCCAAACCCAATTTGCCTTGTTTAGAGGCATATATTTTACAGTTAATTGTGGAGTATCCAGAGTACAGTCCAAAAGCCAAGCCTGGTGCTGACAATCTTGAAATGCTACCTGAGGTCATCCTATCCCTGAAAGCCAAAGGAGCAAATAGCTAATTTAATGGCTGGTAACTGCAAAACCTACTGTTTCTTTCAGTTTCTTTAGGAAGGAGGGTCCAAGTGTGAGTCAGGATGCCTGTAAAGTTTTATTTTAAATTGAAAAATAAGCAAATAATCCTTGCCTGTTTAGGTTAAATCCAGTTACTTTCCAAGGAAGGTAGGCATACATGTTTACCTGGTATTGTTTTCACAGCTATCCGTAGCAGATCTATGGTGCCTGGTGCTATGTGATATTTACCACATAGCAGATACTTTGCTGATCCCCAGAATGTATTCTGTGAAAGTCAGCTTGTAAGCTGAAATTCTTCTAATTTCAGGCTGATAGCTCAGCTAAAAAAAATGGCTTTGCACTGAAAGGGGCATTGAAAATCCGGGGCATGGAGGCAAATTCAGATTGTACTACTTAAAGACAGGTTTATATGATCATACCAGCTTCAGTGTGGTGACTGCCGTGGTGCCCGCCGTGGTGCCTGCCTTAGTGCTTGTGCCTGCCTTTTTCATTACTTTTCAGCCTCTGATTCCAAGTAAGTCTGTAGCAAGCACTCCAGCTTTTACCTGTTGCTGCATGCAGACCTTTTGAAAACAGCAGTAGACTTTCCAAACGATGAGCACATGGAGGAATTTGTGAGAGCTTTGTCTTTACTTCATCCCACCGGCTTAGAGGCATATGGAGGGAATGTGTGATGGCTCAGTTGCTAACTGTAAATTGTGTGAAAGCAAGACTTCAGAGAGAGATTGATACAGGCACTTGTTAAGCCCTTACATAGCACATTCCCAGGTTTGAGGGATAAAGGACAGTGATTCAAGGTGAAGATGAAACAAAACTTGCCAGCTAATATAGTGCTTTCAGTTCTACTGGTTTATTTATGCTGAGGATTTGGTACCTCCTGCTTCTCTTTCAGGTAGGCTGTTTTATTGTAACTAGTTATTAATGTTGGCATGGGAGGCAACAGAGCAGCTGCAGGCTTTGTTTGCTCTGATTTTGAATTTAACTTTTGGCAAAGGCAATTTTGTACCCAAAATCAGTAATTTCTTTTCCATCAATTTGTTATAAAACCACATAAATAAAAACCTGTCAGCACAAAAGTTCAAAGAATGGAGTCCCATACCATTGGATGAAAAGCCAAAGAGGATGAAATGAATTAGATACCAAATGTAATAAACCAATTAATTATGATGCAATAGTATATTTCCCGCCCTGCCATAAAAATGGACTGTGTTTTTCTGTTGTATAAAGTGCTGTAATCTTCTCTCACTTAAGGCTAAAGCTGGCTAGAAAGATGTCATTTAATTCTTACAAGAAAAAGCTTTCTCCTCTTAGTCCCCAGGTCCTGGTCAGGAAGCAGCAAAAGAGTATGTATGCAAACGGAAGAGCTAGAAAATCCATGTCCGGGGGGATCTGGAGTTGGTGAAAGAGGGGTTCAAACTTAAACAGGGGAAGTTTAGGTTGGATATAAGGAGGAAGTTCTTTACTGTGAGGGTGGTGAGGCACTGGAATGGGTTGCCCAGGGAAGTTGTGAATGCTCCATCCCTGGCGGTGTTCAAGGCCAGGTTGGACAGAGCCTTGGGTGACATGGTTTAGTGTGAGGCGTCCCTGCCCATGGCAAGGGGGTTGGAACTTGATGATCTTAAGGTCCTTTCCAACCCTAACTATTCTATGATAAATTTAGGATTCATTGTGCTGTCATTTGTTTGCAGTTAGGATTGGTGGACATTTTAAAATGCAATCCCACCACTAGATGGGGGGAAGTAGTTGTCTTGACAGTGCTGTACAGTCCCCTTTATTAAAAGGAAAACCAAAACAGCTTTACTGTACCTGCTGCTTTTGTACCCCACACACTGCTTTTTAGCACAGTTCTTTTGACCCAGTGTGGATGTCTGTCTGAGTGGGTCGTTTAGGCTGTTTTTATGTTGTAGAGAAAACAATAGCCACATCAGCAGTTCATTTTCTCTTTTCCTAAAGTAGATATGTAACTATACAGGCATTTAAATGACATTGTAGATATGCTTGTTTCTCCTGTCCTGGATTATGAAAGGGGTCCTAAGTGGTCTCTGTTTCCATTTGAGATGGAGATATCTTCACTGTAGATGTCAAAAAGCAGATGAAGCAAGCCTCACACCTTTTCTTCACTACTTACAGGTGTTTCCTTTCACAATCTTCCTTTCTGGGGAAGCACTGCTGTCTACCAGACTGAGAGATTAGAGAGGGCCTCATCTGCCTTGGAAATCTGAAAGGTCTGGGAAAAGTCTATTTGTTTCTCTTTTACAATCTGTCTCCTCTAAAATGGATTAATCTCAGGGGAATACAGTTGCTTTGCCTACAGCATGGGGATCCCGCTGTGGCCAGAGCTCCTGCATGCTGCAGGTTGCTTATTCTGTCCCATCAGCATCACGTATCCTCCAGCTCTGTGGTTATGGCTGAGGGAGACTTAGACTAATTTCCACACTTACTCCCGTCTCCAAACAGCTTTTGCTTTAACTCATGAAAACGTACAAAAGTTTTGGGGGGTTGAAGATGGTTTTTTGGAGGCAGTGTTTAGTTTTGTATGGCTTATGTATGTTATGATACCTAACCCAAGCTGATGATGTTTCCTCAGGTAGTTCTTCACCTTTAAACAGCTATTTCCCAGAGACTTAGGGCTTGATTCAGCCTACAGAGAGAACTAATAGCAAAGTTCTTCTGAGTTTCATTGGTGACAGATAAGGCTCAGGATTTAATCAACAAATCCAGTTTCCCTTACTCGATTTTTCCAGCAAAAGCGTCTGCAATTGCAGTTTAATTGGAAGTTGTTACATTGTAAAAAGCATGAAACTGCTCCCAGTCTCAGTCTCACAAGGCTGTCCAACTTCTCTACTTCCCCGATATATTTGTTTATGCTAAGGTAAAAAAGGCACAAGTTATTGTGACCTGGGTTGCTGATTATCTCAATCTCTCTTTGTACCTTCAGGCAGAGTCTTACATGCCTACATAATATACCTGCCAATAACATCTAAATTTTGCAGGGGCTTCCTTTCTGACATGTAAAAATGTGGTTTTACTTGCAAGAAGTTTATGGTGAAGAAAACTGTCAGAGATATACCTTTCTATTTAGATATTCCGGTTTTGTATTCAGTACTTTCTTCTTTCCTTCAGAAATGATTGACAGAAAGTGCTTCTTCCTGCATGCTTTTGATGAAGGTTGATTTCATATCTATGTATGTATATACACACACATAAAATACATACAAAATTTTGTGTGGCTCTGACCAAACTGTTCTGGTTTGTGATGAGTGGGGCCTCAAAGTATGGCTCATTTGTAAGAACATGTGTTGGGTTTTTTTATTAATTAAAGGAATAAGTGCCTTTTTTTTTTTGTTTTGTTTTCTTTTTAAGATATTTTAAATCCTAATTTTAAAATAAAAAATTAAATGTCTAATTTTGCAAATTTAAAACCATAATAGTTCTGCTTTCTGAGATCTAAAAAAATTCTATACTTTCATGTGTGTTGTTTGAGTTCACAAATATTGTTGCTTTTCTTGAAGATGTCAGGAAAAAAGGAAGAAGAGAATGAAAAAGAAACCAGCAGCTCTTACAATGCAAGGAACATCTGCATTAGGCAAGCCATTGCCTAATTGTTAGTGTCATTCCAAAAGGTAAATAATGCTGAGAAAGCAGGGAATATTTCGGTTGCCAAGGCTGTTGACCTTGACTTTTTATTGCCATTATAAAAAGTTTTTTACTAAGGTCCGGTTGAGAGGCAGGACATTTTTTCTATGATTAGAAATCAAACTGAGAAACTTGTAGGGTCCTTCCCATCCTCTGGAGGCAGGAACTCTGGCTGGATACCATGCAGGAGTAGTTTTCCTCAGCTGTTAGTTTTCCATCACTTTTCAATTCTACTAAAGCTGAAAAACCCAAATGCTTTCACTGGGAAATATGAGTTCAACAGAACTGTGAAAGAAAGATGCTGCAGTTTTGTGGTAGGAAGGTTATTTTTCTACCTGAGATGTGGTATAGTAAAGCTTCTGAGTTTTCTATCGTCCATCTCCCAGCCAGGACAGGATTGCTCTTTGGGGCATAAATCACTTTGTTCTGCCAGAAATGCTAGGAATAAGGAGAGAGAGTGTGATTTAGGAGCTGACTGAGAGCCAGGAGAGCTGCATTTGGTCCCTTGGCCTGTTAGCTTCAGCAAGTCACTCCTTGGCTTTATGCCACCTATAAAATGGGATGAGAGACATGTTCACTTGCTGTTAGTCTTGCCTCTGCAGGTTGTGGAGTATATGGTGCACGAATTGCTTTTTCTTCAGTGCCAAGGCCACCAGGGACCCAGATCACAGTTGTAGTTTTCAATGCAAGCCATAAACAATAACAGGAAATGAGATTTTTGTCTTGCCTCTGTTTTGGAGAGACCTTGTCAAGAATTTCTTTGTGTTCCTCTATGTAACTGTTAAAGATACCCAGCTAATTCCCAGATGGGGGCTCGCCAATGTAAAGGTGAAAGGGGAATTGCCAAAGTCTCCTTGCAGGAAAAAAGTTCCTTTTCACCTAACAGAGAGGAGAGGAGCCAGCAAATGGGTGTGGCAAGGGTAAAGAAATGAGATTCACAAAGCAGCGCAAGTATTACTGCTGGGAAGATATTGAGCAACATGGGAATGCAAAGAGAAGAGACAGAAGTCTTATGTAGAGGAGAAGAAGGATGTGGAGGAAGCATGTGGGTGTTGTATGATAGTCCATACAGGGTGAATGAAGAGCTGCAGACTCCTGTAGCTCGTTTTGCTACTGGCAACACAGCAATTCTACTGAAAATTTCCCTGGGGAAATGCTGTATTTGACTGAGAAATGGGAGTTTTCTTTGAGGAAAAGCAGCTTGAAAAAATTCAGGTTAAATCAGTATTTTGAAAAGAGTGATGTTTTTCATTTTGCTTTGTTTTAAAATGCTTTTCCCCTTGTTTATAAATAAAACCCACAATTGTTTTAAATTGAAATGGAACAAAAATCACTGTTTTACATCAAACCACAAGTGTAAGCATGAAATGGGATTTTTCTTTTCTGTTCACAATTTCTTGGCTTAATAATAGTGAATAAAGTGGTTTTTTTTTCACTTACATTTGAACAATGGAAGAACATCTTGTTTTCCTGCTCATTTTTAACTATAGCTAAGTTGCAAAGTACTGCTTAGGCACATACAATTGTTTCTTGACAGTTAAGTAGACAAAATGTTTTGTTGGGAATGAATGGCTGCAGTGGTATGCACTTATGACTCACAACTCAGATAATCATGGCTTATGTGGTTTCTGTCCTGCTGAATCTGACAGCATAAATGAGGTGCAGAAGGACCACCATACAAACACCACTGGTAGGACACTGGGAAGTAGGTGGCCTCCAAACATTACTGAAATCCTCTGCTTTATCATCATCTGCCTTATCTGCAGGGCCAGTTGTACATATAAGAGAGGTAGGCAGCTGGCCAAGGTAAGTAGGCTGCTATGGGCAATGAGATGGCTGCCTGCCTGGCCTGTGCCAAAGCCTTGCGAGGCCAGGCTGCTGCCTGAGAGGTGTGAGCCCTGTGAGGCTGTGGCTGGCCCTTCCTGTGACTACAGCCTCTACCTATCCTGCCATTGGACATGCAGGTGCTGGGGCTTCATGTCCCACAGCTCTTCATACCATCTTTTCCCATGGCAGGAACAGCTTGTCCCTGGTCTCTGATCCTCGGGTATCCAAACTGACTCAGTGTATGCAGATGGCAAGCCTTGAGCTGGTTCTGCTTATCTGCACAACAAACAGTCTCTGCTTCTCACTGCATTAGGCAGTGCTGAGGCATTCATCACCTGTAGCTGCTGATAAACAAGGACAGAGACTTTTTCTTGAAAATGTCTCCCTGCAGATTAAACTGTGCACATTGCCTGAGTCAATCTCATTTTTAGCAGACTGCCATAAATCTATGTGTGTGTTTCCCTTTTTAGAACAGTATCTTCAGCTTTCCTTTTAACATAAAAAACTAGAAGAAAGTCAAGCTGACAATAAAAATGATTCCTTATATGTATATTTGCATAAAATATATTACAGCAATGTTTGCTCTGTCAGCTGGTGAATATAACTGTTTTTTCATTTACACTTTGGTTTTTGGGCTCTGACATACCAGGCACTCTGGAAGACAATGTTAGCCTAGTTGCCTCTGGGTTGAAGCAATATATAAATGGTTCCATTTTTGGCACAGATCTAACATCAGCATGGAAGTCCTTAGAGATCTCAGAAAAGAAACTAATTTTGGTCATGAGTTTTGAACTGCTACCCTGTCTTGACAAATAATGTGTGTAATTGGAAGCAGAAAAATACCCTGTGCACTCTCTAATCTTGTTGGAAAAAAAATGTCATCTATCATCAAATAAATCTCCCTCCTTGCCAAATGACTGTTGAAATGACAGTTCTCTAGCATTTGCTGTGGACTATATGGAAATAATAATCCAAAGCAAAATGAGTCATTATGTTAGCATTATATACATGCAGGAAGCTGTAAACCAAGTATCAGGGAAAAGTAATTAGGATTAAAGAAGTAAAGTAGCATTTGGAACTCATATATATATATATATGTATGTATGTATTATCTTGGTCTTCTGGCTGTTGGATAACAAAGACATGTCTCTTAACCTTGAAAACTATCTGGCATGTACTTGGACAGGAGCCTTTCCACTGGTATCCATACTTTCCTGGCAGCGGTGGTGGCAATTTATTTTCTTTCTCAACCAATCCCAAATTGATGCAAAAGGGAGTTTTTAAACTCCATGTCACAGGAAATAACCATCATTTAAATGAGAGCTGAAATTGAAGACTTAGCTTTACTTTTTATCAATCTATTCCTCGCATTCCTTCAAAGCTTTGGATTTGTTGTAGTTTCATTTCTTGTTTCTTTCTGTGGCAAGGTCTGATTTCTCTAGTACTTCTTGTTTCCTCTTTTCACACTCTGTTCTGGATGTGAATTAAGCTTGAATTCTTTTTACTTAGAGCTTCTCTCCCTGATTCTCTTGTCCCTGTATTAAGCTGAAGCCCATACACTTGAAGTCATTTTTGGAATTGAATGTAACAAACATTTTGGATGTTGCAGTTGCTTCCTGTGTTTGACACTGCTTTCTAGAAGATAGCTTAAGCTGGAGCAGAGTCCTAGTGAATTCAGTACACTTTTGTTATTGTTCTTAGTTATATAATAACAGTTACCACATGAAGATCTGAGCCTTATTGCATCAGAAGGTGCACCTCCTGTGGAGAGATACAATGGTCAAGAGTAGCTGGGAGACAGTCCTTGCTTCCTGACTCTTGCAAACAGTAATCGCTTCAATCTGATCTTGCTAATGTGAATTTAAAAGATGTATTGAGAGACTATTTTTGTGATATATATACTTTCTGGCCAAAAGGAAAGAATTGGCTTTTGATGATGTTCCATTAAATTAGTCCAACTGGAAAATTTCTGACTCAGGGCATTTTGTTTTGGTGAAAAATGGTATTTGTTACAGCTCATGTGAAATAGCTTTTTCTCTCATACATGTTTGCTTTTCATACAAATTACATATGTGGTGCTGCTTCTATCTCTGGTTACTTTTGGGAATATAGCCTCTAAAAAAACCCATCAAGTATTGAATCAAAAGTCAGTTTTAGAAGAGTGCCCAGGAATAGAATTCACAGATTCCTGGTTTTCTTTTCCTTCTTTTTTTTTCCCTCCACTCTTGGGGCTGTAACAAAGTGAGTTGAGGCATCACCACCAGTTTCCTACCTTGCTAATTTATTTCTCTGTCTCAGTACTCTAGCAGATATGCTCTGATAAATCATACTGCAACAATTTGAAATGTCACCTTTCCTTTGGTGTTCACTGTGATGTCAGCTTGCTGTATTTCATGGTCATGTAACAGCACTGGCAGAGAGGTTTTATGTGTCTTTGTGTGTTGGCTACTCCAGCTTGGTATATGAGTCTGGCCTGTCAGAATCATAGAATACTTAGGGTTGGAAAGAACCTTAAGATCATCTAGTTTCAGCCCCTCTGCCATGGGCAGGGACACCTCACACTAAACCATGTCACCCAAGGCTCTGTCCAACCTGGCCCTGAACACCACTAGGGATGGAGCATTCACAACTTCCCTGGGCAACCCATTCCAGTGCCTCACCACCCTTACAGTAAAGAACTTCTTC
>WYDI02023920.1:0-10781 GCA_009867235.2 Psittacus erithacus | reverse complement strand
GGGGGGGGGGGGGGGGGGGGGGGGGGGGGGGGGGGGGGGGGGGGGGGGGGGGGGGGGGGGGGGGGGGAGGGCAGGAGGGGGGGGGGGGGGAAAAGGGGGGGCGGGGGGGGGGCGGGGGGAGGCAGGACAGGGCAGGGGCAGGCAGCAGGAGGTAGGGGAGGGCAAAAGGAGGTAGGGAAGGGTAGGACAGGCAGGAGGAGGCAAGGGAGGGCAAGAGGAGGCAGGGGCAGGCAGGAGAAACGGAGGGGAGGGCAGGGGGACGTAGGGGAGGGCAGGACAGGCAGGGGAGGGCAGGAGGAGGTAGAGAGCTCCCGAAAAACTGGACTGGAGCCGCTCCCGCAGCCGTGCCGCGAAGTTGTGGAGAGGGGCTGCGGCTGCGGGGCCGCTCCTTCCTCCTCCTTGGAGAAATAATAAATATTTAAAATTGCAATAAATTTAAAAAACCTTTTTTTTCAAAAAAAATCTTTTTCTTTTTTTCCCTTTTCCCCGTTTTTTCTCTTCTTAAAGCTAATAAAATAACCCCGCACCCGGAGCGCCCGTTTGTAACCTCGCGGCTCGGGACCGGCCGCCCGGGACACACAGACACACGCAGACACGACGCTGCATCCCCCGCGCAAACTCCGCTCCCCTCCGCGTAAAGCCAACCCCTCCCCAAAGGCAGGACCTTCCCCCCCAAGACAAAATCCCGCTCTTCCCACGGGTCCGATCCTGGCAATAATGAATAGGATCGATTTAACCCCCCCCAATAACCCCCGTTTTGGGGTGTTTTGGCGGCGGCGCGGGGGTTCCGCTGGGCGCGCAGCCCTGCGCGGGCCAGTCCCGAGTTCGCTCCGCAGTTTGGCGCTGCTCGGGGTTCCTCCCGCCCGCCCAAAGCGGGGGGAAAGTCGATTTTCCACTTGGCTGGATTGAAATACCCCGCGCGGATCCTTCCCCTCCCGCGGAGAGGGGAGCGCTGCTGCGCGGCCCGCGGGCTTTGCGCGGACTTTGCGCGGACTTTCCGCGGACTCGCTCCCGCAGGAAGATGAGGGGAAAGAGCTGGAAGGGGTGAGGAGAGAAAAAATACATTCAACCCGCAGAAATCAAAGCCTAAGCCAGGAGCGAGCGCCTCGGCGAAACGCGTTTGTTTCAATAGGCGAAATGGAGGAGAAATATAAATGTAAATTTTAAATCTATTTTAATATTAAAAACTGGAAATAAAGAAGCGGGGTTGGGTCAAGCGGCTTCGGGAGAGGGCAGAGCAGAGCGGAGCGCACCCGCGGAATGATGGGGATAAGGAAAGAGAAGGGGAAAGGGAAAGGAAAGCTAGGGAAGGGAAGGAAAGAGAAGGGAAGCGGAATGCGGGGAGAGAACTCGGCTGGGACGCGGGAGCTGTGCCCGGCTCCGGACCATTGGGGTGATTTAATTTAAATCAATGTAATACAATTTAATCCCAGTCCATTCCCGGTCTGTTTCCTCTCCCGCCGCCCGCGGAGCGCTGCGCGGGGCCCGCGGGTCGTTCCGTGCCGATCCCGCTGGATTTCAGCATCTCCTGCGGGGGGATAATGAAAGAGGCGGCCGGGGACCGGCTGCTCAGCGTCTCCTCAGGAGCCTTATTTTTGGGGAAGCCGCTTTGGATCGAGGGATAAATCACCCTACTGGGAAAACTCTAAACCTTTACGCTGGTTTTCCATTTTTTCCTATTCATTCCGAGGGATTTCAGCCCTGGCTCCATGTCCAGGAGAGCTCCATGGATGCTCTGAAGGGAGCTACACTGAAAACCAACCGAGAAACCCAAATTTATCTCTACATTTCTTTCCCCCCAGGCCTCCAGGATCATTCAGGCAGGATCTGTATCCCCTGTGGGAATAAAACACGGGCCCCCAAGTGGGTTCCTTGCTTCGGCCCCAGGATTATTAAGAGGAAAACTTTAGCTCCAGCGTGGCCGGGAGGTGATCCGAGAGCTGCTGCCTTCCCGCTGGATTTCTGGCCAGAAGGAGCTCTGGGTGAAGGAGAAAGGCATTTTCCTTCATAACGAAAGGGCGGCTGAGCCTGCTGGAGAAGCGGATGGACGCAGCCAGCAGCGGCGATGGGCAGGCAGCACTGGGCCCAGGGGTGCTGCACCAGGATCAGGGAGTGCTGCCGGGGGAAAAAGAGAGGTCTACTGCCTGTTAACACACAGCAGTGAGGGTTTTCCCAGGAGAAAACGAAAGAGGGATGAAGGAGAGGAAAAGGGGGACAGGACCAGCGCCAAAACCTGGCTTTGTGGATGGGGGTAGAGGGTCAGGGTGGGGATGTGTGGGGATGGGCAGATGGGCTGTGGGTCCATCCCCATCCACCAGTGTCATGATTTGGCTCCAGTCAGTGCCTGAGCTCAAATCTGTGTCTGAGCTCAAATCACTGTCTGGACTCAAGTTACTGCCTGGACTCAAATCACTGTCTGAACTCAGATACCTGCCTGGACTTCAGTCAATGCCTGGGCTCAAATCAGTGCCTGGGCTCAAAACCCTGCCTAGACTCAAATCACTGCCTGGACTCAGATCCCTTCCTGCACCGTTCTCCCCTGCAGCAGGAGCAGGCAGACTCTGCCGGGGCCAGATCCTGCACACCGCTGGCAGGTGCTGTCCATCCTCCCTCTCGTTAATCTGTAACACATCAACTTCCAGCATCAAAGGGCAGAATGTGGAAAATCAGGCCCTGGGCCTCGGAGCGTGGCCACAGGCGCAGCTTGCTGGGATGTTAAAAGTTGACCAGACTTCAAAGTGCTGGATCATTTCCTCCCAACCTCTCCCATCTGCTCTTCCCATGGGCACAGCTCCTTCCCCTGCTTGGATTTCTTCCCATCAGTCTTCAAGTGTGGTCCCAAAGTGAGGAAGGGAGGAATGGGGCTGTATTTTGGGTGAGGGGTCTAAGGTCTGGAGCCTGCTTGTCCTGGGCTGCTCCTCCTTTCCTGCTTCGCTGGCTTTTGTTCTTTATTATTTCACTGGGTTCAGGGATATTCTGGATTGGGATAAGCTGTCCCTGCGCATCCTGTGGGCTTCAGCAGGTTACTCATCCCACCTGCCTCAGCTACCCTTTTTTAAGGCAGTTTTGTCAATTGATCCATGGATAGTGGATGGATGGAGGGATGGATGGATGGATGGATACATAGACGGGTGGACGGATGGATGGATGGGAACAGTGGGGATGCTGGTAGATATATACATTGACATGAATGGATGAGAGAGAGCCATAGTCTATGGAGTCAGGCTGATACTGAGAAAGGATCCCACCACTGTGAGGGAATGGGAAGCCACCTAGACCACACAGTTACAGGCTGGAAGAGGTCAGTCCAGCAAGGAAAGATGCTGCTGGTCCTCACCTATGTATTCAATGGTCACACTGGCTTTTCCATGGGGGCCCTGCACAGATGTGGGCTCTGGCGTGGTGGGTCCTGGTGGGCTCACAACATACTCACAGGTGGGAGGTCTTGCAGGCCATTCCATGTGGACACAGCTGTGGTTTCTGAGGTTGCAGCCATGTGTCATGTGTTGACAGTGATGTGCAGAGGTTGGGCGCTTGGGGACCTTTCCCCAGACCTCTTCCCTGACCATAGAGACCCCATGTCCCCTGTTTGCCCTCAGGTGAGTGGAGCAATGAGCTGCTTCACCCACACCAGGGCCCATGGAGGGCAGCATCACTGAAACAAGGCGGGTTTGGGCAGCATCTGCATCTCCTGCTTGTGACACAACTGATGCCACTGGGACCAGCAAGGACATACATGGCTCGATGGGTCCCATGGCCCGCAGCCCTGTGCTGTAGCACTGTGATTCCTGGGAATGCTTTTGAGGGTTTACACCACTGGGAGCACTCAGCAGAGCTCAGTGGTGGTGTTTGGGTTGAGCCAGCTTTCCCCACTGCTGTTAAGGGTGAAGGCTGGTCTCCCAGCTAATGCCTCACCATGTACTTCTCCCCAGCACTATCAGATGTCACCTTAGGAATGCTTTTCCATGCACAGCAGGGTCATTGCTGCAGCAAACCCATCTTTCTGGGAGACCCTGGGGTATTTCAACACAGGAAATTACACTTCCAGCCCCAGGAAGGGTTTGGGTGCTCCCTTGGATGGCACCAGAGCATGACCCCACATCAGACCCCCCAGGCTAGGATTGGCTTTGCTCCAGCAGAGAGGAAATCAAGATCACCTGCCAGATTATAGTGTCTAGGGGCAAAGGAACCATGGGGAGCACTCGGATGCTGTAAGAGTCCCCCCTAAACCCTGTGGGGATCACCCAGCATTATATTAGGGGAGATCAGCAGACTTGGCTCCTCCTCACCCCCACAAAATACCATTAAATGGCATCGAGACAGTGTATGAGCCACTTGCATATGTTGCTTATAGACGCCAAACTTATTAACACAATAAAACTGCTGCTAAGAAGCTTTCCTGCCTCTTTTCCCGCGTGGAGAGCATCAGTGTTGGAAGCACCTAAACCGCCTCATATGGAAACATCCGGGGTTGCTTTTCATATGGCACCCGGGAAAATAAATATATGACTCATCCAGGATCCCCCTTCCAGTGCTCCCAGGAGGGCACGGAGATGGGGATACCCCGGAGAGGGAGGTTTAAAGCCAGTCTGGGGGGGAAGCATCTCATCCCATCCAATGCCTGGCTCGGAGGTGATGTGTCTTGGGGTGATGCTGGGGCTTGTGAGGTGCTGGTGGTCTCCTCCAACGCACAACATTCTGAATGGATGGATCCTCCTTCTGCTTCCCTTTGGAAGTGGTTGGAGGGGGACCCTGCCTGAGTCATGTATTTGTTTTCCTGGCTGCCATATGAAAGGCAATCCTGGGTGTTTCCATACGAAGCAGCTTAGGTGCTTCCAACACTGACATCCTCCCGGAGAAAAATAGGCAGGAAAGCTTCTTAGCAGCAGTTTTATTGTGTTAATAAGTTTGGCGTCTATAAGCAACATATGTAAATGACTGATATACTGTCTTGATGCCATTTAACATTATGTTGCGGAGGTGAGCGGGAGCCAAGTCTGCAGCATCAAGACTAATACGCGAGGAGCTGCCAACTCTGGTGGGATCTTTCCTTCTTTCATACCCCCCCTTCCCTGTAATTCCATTTAAACAACTCAACAATCTCCCCTCGCCAAACTAATGACTCGGACCCTTCCATCTCCATTGCTGTTTCTTGGGAAATGGGTAAATATTGTGCTCATTCAGCTCAAGACCTCAGCGCTGGGATGGAAAATCCCAGCTTGTTGGGTACCCCTGTCCCTATTGCTGTGGGTAAGGAGAGGGGATAGGGAAAAGGGACGGTGAGGAAGGAGCAGAGCGGCTGCCAAATGCAGCCCCGGCTGTCGGTAGAGGAGATGCCAATGTCTCCACGGTTCCCCCTTCCCAAATGAGGGGAAAAAAGCCCAGGAAACAAGGGGAAAAAAAAGAGAATTCCATCTAAAATCCGTGAGTTTCTCCCTCTTGCAAGTAATTTTCAGTTAATTTATGTTGAATCAATGGTTCCTTGCAGTCATATGGATGGCACGCTCCCAGCCATTATTAGTGTAAACAGATTTGTGAGCAGTATATTTAGCTGTTCCATATTGCTTTTAGGAAATGTGCACATTTCAATGGCGTATACTTAGAGAGGGCCATACCCTGCCACCGCTCTGCAGGTGGGGATGTGCTGTATAGAGGCTCCTGGCCTCCTCTTCCTCACCCAAGAGGAAGCCTTCAGCTGGCACAAGGGGCTTCAGTTGCCCCTTGAGGCAGTGGGGGCTGTTGGCTCCTGTATGCATTTCATCTGCTAAAAAACCCTGGATAAATGGGGGTTGCTGGTGGGGATGGGTGGCTGAGGCTATGCTCATCCCTGCAGGTCACAGAGGCCATATCCAGCTCATGAGATGGGGGATGGAGATGTTTGCAGCAGGGGAGGGCCCTTGGCATGGGTGCGCAGCATCATTTTGATGCTTCAAGGCACCCATCTATTCCCTGGAGCTCTGTGCAGCCTCATCAGCCTACAGGTGGGAAGAGCTGAGCCAGGGCTCAAATATCATTGGGGTGAATCCCCCTGGGATTGGCCTCCTGTGCAGTCTGGGGTGGGCACCTAGCCAGGGACCCTACTGGGATGCAGATGGCACATCCACCCATGGACCATGCAGGGATGCAGGTGGCACATCCATCCAGGGACCATGCAGGGATGCAGGTGTCACATCCACCCATGGACCATGCAGGGATGCAGGTGTCACATCCACCCATGGACCATGCAGGTATGCAGATGTCACATCCAACAGCAATGCCATGGTTACATGACACATCTCTGCCATGCCAGGATGGATCTGGACCATTCCCCCCGAGCCTGAGCAGTTGATTTAAGGGAAGTTGTGCTTCAGGGAAGTGCCAACCCTGAGAGTTCTGGGTCCAGGATGTAAAACAGGCTAAAAAAGAACTCCCCACATTTCAACAGAAGGAGTGCAAAAGCTCAGCCCAACCATGAAGGAGCCCTCCAAATCCCGCGGGATGGATTCTGCCACTCAGCACCCTTCTGCTCATCCTATTCTCTATGCCATTGAGGAGGCTGCCCAGCAGCGAGCAGGATGAGTCCCTTCCCCATCTCCCCACCAGCTTCACACCACTCACACACCTCACCCACCCCCAAAATAACCCTGAAACACCAGATCCAGAGCCCGTTGACGGTTCACACGTGCCGGGATGGCACAAAACGTGGGTGCAGCCCCTCTGCCAAAGGAACTGGGGCAGGAATGAGCCCTGGGGGGCTTTTGCTATTTTGATTTCCCTGCCGTATTGCCTGCGTGCCTGAAATAGCTGCTGGGAGCGGGCTGGCACGGGCGGCGCGGAGCATCGCCAGCATCCAGCGGGAAAGGATTTGGGCAACGTCTCACCATGGCTACCCGGGATAGGGAGAAGTATGTGGGCTCCAAGGGGGAGGGTGCCGGCCCCTTTCATGCAGGAGAAAGCCACGACATCAGGGCTCTGTTGTTGGATGTCACCGTCTCCCTCCCGCCAGTGTGAAAAATCAATTAGGAAGAATTAGCGATGTGTCAATGGGGGAGAAGGATGGGACCCATCCTGCACGGAGCCACACGGGTTCACCCAGGGGAGGTGGCAGTGTCACCGCTCCCTTGGCTGTCCCCATGATGCCCCAGCACCCAAATCCAGCCCCAGGGGTCTGATTTCCACACCAGGGTCTCATTTGGGCTTCATTCCATCCCAGTGCTTCCTGCCTCAGTTTCCCTATCCCTGCGATGCGGCTTGGTTGGACCGCAGCCCCCAAGCCCTGCAACATCACTGGATGGAGACCCCATCAAAGCCCATCCCCATGGCTCCGAGACTGGAAGCAGTTCATTGAGAGCACAACTTGCCCCACGTTGCTGCTTTTCCCACCTCTTTCTGCTTGTGTGTGTATATATATAAATAAGAAGGGGAGGGGGGGAAAAAATCCCAAACTCTGATTAAAATCCCCTTTTTTTATTCACCTGCCCATCTTTCCTGTCTCCGTCTCCCATTCTATCCAAACTCATAATTAATCGCTCAAGGCAAAAGTAATGAATGTTAATTGGCCATCTGTACAAAGACTAATTAAAATCTACCATGCTGGGGATTAAAACATACCTATAGCAACTGCCTGAATTGAGAATGAGACAGAGGAGAGATTGAGAAAACAGCTGAAAGGCTTGTGCGAAACGCAATCGCGCTTAGGTGTGAGATGAGCTGCAGCTCGGAGATCTGAGATGCTTTATTATTAAATTAAGGAAAAAAAAGGGGGGGAAAAAGAAGAAGAAGGGGGGAGGAGGGGAAAAACTTGTGATGGGAGATGGTTTAATGGGAAGAAAGGCCGCCGGAGATTTCAAAGCAGAGTGACCCCCAACGTTTCGGGTTTGGTTTAGATGAGGATAACGCCGCCCGCTCCCCTCCCCACCGGAGGAGATATTTGGTGGTGTTTTCAGCTTTTTAGGGGCTTTGGATGTTTGTTTTCCACCAGGAACTGGGAAATTGGTGGTTGGAAAAGGGGAAAGAAGCATCAAAAGCTGGACGGAGCAAGCTGCTCTAGTGGAAGGTGTCCCTGCCCTTGGCAGTGGCGTGGAGCTGGATGAGCTTTAACGTCCCTTCCAACACAAACCGCACCGTGATGATCCTTGATTATGAAGAGCTGGGGATGGAGCTCTTGGCACTGGGCAATGGGCGTCACTGCCTGGTTGGGCATCCAGTGGGATCTGCATCCCGCTCTGCCCCGAAGCTGCAGCACGCCCTTGGCTGCCCTGCTCCCCTCTTTGTCCTAAATCCAAGGCTTTTCAGGCCAGCCGCCTCTTTGTTGTGGGGAGGGTTTAGGAATAGCACAACATGAATAAGCCAGCGCTAATTATTCCCAAGGCTGCTCCTCCTCCTCCTCCTCCTCCTCCTCACTGCGTCTTCAGTGAGTCCCCGGCCCTCATCAAACACCCCCTGACCCTCCCTGCATTGCACATGAGGAGCCAATGTGGATCCTGGATCCATCCCACCCGGCTGAGGTGGCCCTTCCAGCACTGGAGGTGGCAGGAGGTGTCTGGGGATGGAGGGCACCTTGAGGGATGCTGGCTGGAGAGTGATGAGGAGGCTGGACCCTGCCTCCAAACAGGCCCCCCAGGCTCAGGGCAGCTCTGGCACATTTGGAAGTGTAAAATTACATCTATTTTTAATTAAAAATAAAAGGAAAAAGGGGTTTTTCCTCCAGCCCAAGATGGGGGTGTGAGGGTGTGTGTGTGTGTGTGTTCAACCTGGCATCACCGACCTGCAGCTCCACCACCTTGTCTCCCCAAGAAGCTCCAGACCAGCACTGTCCCAAACTATAGCATCACAGAATGGTTTGGGTTGAAGGGACCTTAATGCCCCTCCAGTTCCAACCCCCTGCCACAGGCAGGGACACCTTCCACTAGAGCAGCTTGCTCCAAGCCCCTGTGTCCAACCTAGCCTTGAATGTTTCCAGGGGTAAACCATCCCATGCACCAGCTCTGACCCCACCAACCAACCTATTTTATCATCCCAGATCCCCTGTGCTCCATTCCAGGAGCAGCCGACCGCATCCCTGTATCCTTGTGATACCGGGGAGCACCACAGCCTCTAAGCATCCTTGCCAGGGGTGTTCTGGGGTTCAAGGCAGGGAGGCAGAGAGGAGGATGAGCATCCCCCCTCCCGTGAGCGTGCTGATGCTTTGCAGCCTTGCTGGGAGCACCCGGCTCTGCTCTTGTTTTCCCAGATTCCGCTGTGTTTACTCCCAACACGGGTGACCGCTGTGGCCCTATTATGGGAGCGGCTGACAGCTCGGCTGACAAGTGTGCTCGCAGCAGGAATGTGAATGCGGATCCCGGCCTCGCCGCGGTGCCTCGGCGGCAGCTTCGCCCGCACTGTGGCATCCCTATGGAAGGAGATGCTCTGGGTTTCCCATGGGATGGGGTGCGATGAGTGATGAGCGCAGCATGGCTTGATCACCTTTTCCCAGTCTAAACCAGCAAGAGCCTCCCAGCATCCTAATGGGAAGGACAGCGATCCACTGGGATTATTCAATGTTTGGGAAGGGCTGAACACTCAGTACAGGAGGGATTCAAGGTTGATGGAGAATGATCGGCTGCATCTATGGCACAGGATGGGCTGTGGAAGAGGAAGATGGACGCAGTGATCTGATCCGGATGAAGGAAAGGGGACAGGGAACACCACTGTTGGGACCCAAATCTCAAGGGAGACATGGAAGCAGCTCAGCCACAGCCTGCCTCCCGCTCAGCACTTGATATGCGGGGAAGGGTTGTTTGAAATGCACCCGGCTGCATCTCACATGGGCCAGCAGCAAATGTGACAAAGCCTGGCTTTGGGCTGGTGCAGAGAAAAACAGGGAAAACCTATTTCTGGGTGCTCTTTCCCATTGGAGTGGAGGTGACTGCTGCTCTGCAGGGTCCAGTTCCATCACTGGTGAATTCAGTGGGTACATGGCAGCATCAGAAGCAATGTTGAAGTTGGGGATTCAGCCCATCCCCGTGGTTCCAGCTCTGTCCTTGCTGGATAAAGATGGTTTAATTAATCCCAGATCATTTCTGCAATGTCCCCCTATTAACCTCCATAGCAGCCTAAATAATAACTCATTAAAGGCATTTGAAGCCTGCAGGAACAGGACAGTTTACCAGCAAACCCTCTGCTCTTTGGCTCTAAACTGGGTTAATCTGTCATCTCTCCTTGCAGGACCAACGGGTCCCTCATTACTCATTAAATAACTGTTCCCCGCCAGCCTGGAGCTGTTCCTTCTCCTTTCATAATCCTAAAGCCATCAAAACCAAGGGATGATGTAGAGAGGAGATGAATAAGAGTAGGTCAGTGGGCTAAGAGTGAGGAATGCAGAGTTGCAGGAAGGAGGATGCGCGAGCAAGGGTTCAGTGCTGGGGAGAAGAGCCATGCCAGCTCAGCAGAAAGATGTTTGCTGTTCTAACCCACTCAGGCCCCATGGACATCCACCAAATCCCAGCCATGGCCCTGAGAAGCAGCTGCAAAGCTCCTGACGTGTCACACAGAGAAGCAGGAGGCTCTGAGGTGGCTGATTGTGTGTCTAGGAGAGATGCACCAGGGTTAGGTACATCTGCAGACCCGGGGACAGCTGCAGGTTGGGCAGAGAAGTGACTCAGAGCAGCTCTGAGGAGAACTTGGGGGTGTTGGGTGAGGAGAAGCTCCCCATGACCCGGCTTCAGTGTGCGCTTGAGCCCAGAACCCCCCTGTGTGCTGGGCTGCACCCCCAGAGCGTGAGCAGCAGCTCAGGGAGGGGATCCTGCCCCTCTGCTGTGCTC
>WYDI02023918.1:21453-38811 GCA_009867235.2 Psittacus erithacus | reverse complement strand
TCTTTTTCTTTTTCTTTTTCTTTTTCTTTTTCTTTTTCTTTTTCTTTTTCTTTCTTTTTCTTTTTCTTTTTCTTTTTTCTTTTTCTCTATCTTTTTCTTTCTCTTTTTCTTTTTCTTTTTCTTTTTTTCTTTTTCTTTTTCTTTTTCTTTTCCCTTTTCCCCCAGTGTTGTTGAAATTTACTTATGGAAAAGTGAACAGTACACTGACAAAAATGGTCCATGAGCTCTTATGTAAATCATGTATATGAACTAGCCAGGCACTAGATTTAATGTATTAGACTGGTTATTTCTTTGGAAATTTGGGGTATATATATATGTATTCATATTCATTTATAACATATGTATGCAGTAGATTTTGTGATACTTTTTGTAGTTACTTAAGGTTAAATCACATCAGAGATGAAAAGGCCATCTGTGTCCTTGAAAGAATATGGGTGAATAGAACCAAGACTTTCTCCTTATTCTGAAATGAGAAACTCCACCAAAATTTTGCTGGATAATTTATCACGCTGACATTGCCATTTCTGAAATATTTTATTTTCATAAGAGACTTTTAAAACTAGTTTTTATCTCTCTCTTGGTAGCAAAAGACACTCTGAAACTAGTGAATGTATGTTAGAAAATGTTTACTTGAACTTTCTAAAACAAACTGTTCATCTTGGGTGTAACAGAAATGCTCTCTTTTTATATTACTGTTCCCATGTCACTCTCCAGCAACTGGCCAACCAAAACACCTACTTACAAAGATGAACTATACCATTGCAAGCCCCTTGGTTACTCTACCATTGTATTTCAGTCGATAAATATGCATTTAGCTTATAATTTGTTCAGTATGCCTTACTAATTTGGCAATATTTATTTTGGCACGTAAAATAGAAGGCAGCTGCTTTAAATGTCCTGCTAAGTTCTTTGTTTTGTTTCGAGAGGTTTCTTTTTTTTGTTTCTTTTTTTTTTTCTTTTTCTTTTTCTTTTTTTTCCCCTTTTTCCTTCATAAAAGCATCTAAGATATGAAAAAGCTTCAGTGTCGTGGACAGGGTTGAGTTTCCTGTTTATGAGTCACCATAAATATGAAAGGTGCTGGTTGACATTTCTCAGCTGAGGGATTCAACACAACTCTGTGTTGAGAGCAAATCCCCAAGCAGGGTGGTCTTGCATTGACTTGTCGACCTTGTACATTGTTGAACAGAATCACTTTTAAAGAACAGTAGTTAAAGGAAAAGGCAGCTTCTCTAGCGGCTCTTCTTACTGTTACTTTGTTTAGAAAAGTGTGTTATTGTATCTTTGCTGTGTAGGAGTGATTTTTGAGTCACGGCTTTTAAAGCAAGAGCAATTAGCAACATACACTTGGATTTACTCCTCATTTGTAGAGACCTTAATATCCCTCATTTCCCAATGTTTTTATGTTCCTTCTTAAAACTCAAGTAGCCAAAGCATTGTGTAACTGTTGTTAATGGGCAACCAAGATAAACACAAGTGAAATTTTTAGTGTCTTATTTTGTACGCACATCTGTCTGGCATGTCTCTCTGCCACACCAGTGCTTTCATTACAGGGATTTCTTTAGGCAATTAATTGCAGGTGCAAAAATGAAAATGTAGATATGGTTAATGTCTGCTGAAAACGTGGAAGCTAGATAGAAGAGGTGTATGGAAAGTGTATACATGGAGGTTTGTGCTAAGATATGACTGAGTCATAAATAAGTGTAAGTAAATGTATGCGTCACTTGTAAGAGTGCCACTCAACTGCCCACTCTCCAGGCTGTGTAAGATATAAATGACCTGTGAGTGAGTGTTCTATCTAAACTCCAGAACTCTTGGTTTCAGCATTAAATAGACCTGGGATAGTCCCTTTTGTGGCATCACAATGCTGCAATATATTAGTAATGAAATCAACAGCAGGTATAAAATATACAGGAATATATACCAGAAAACAGAAATGATGAGACACCTCCAGTAAGCTCTGAGAAGCACGCTGCTTCTTGTGTATTTTATTTAAACACATGAAATGAATGTTTTGTGTCAGTGCCCATGGCAGTAAAAAAAAAATTTCTGTTAGGACTTTAGCATTCCTTGGGTTTATTCTACATGTTCAAGACAAAAAAAACAAAGCATGCATGTATATGTTTGGTCCATACTACTTTGAAGATGTGCACTTCTCCAATAAAACTATAGTTTAGAGTATGGAAAATTAAGATGGTGGAATGAGGAGGAAAAGGTGGAAAGAATTATTTCTGTAAAAGAAGATGACAAAGGAGATCAACAGATGGGAGTGTGTGGAAAGGTATATTGGAGTAATGATTGACAATGGCTAGCAACAGTCGTAGCTTTTTTCTAGTTTCTGAAGTCTAGCTGTTGCCTTCTTTAAAAATTGATGGTGATAAAATACATGTAGACAAAAAGAAATGTGTGGTTACTGTCTGTCAGTAAGGGTGTAAGTTTCCTGCGTTTAATTACTAGTAGCTTTGGAAGATCTATTTTTTATTTTCTTTTTATTTTCCTTTTCTTCTTTTTTCCTAGATTATGTCAGTTAGCATATGCAGGCAACATTCCAAAGAATCAGGGCTTTGCTTCTTACTTAGCCAATGTCTGGCTGAATAGCTCAAGCACCAAAATATTATAAGATTTTTCCTGATCTTACCTTTCTTACTTGCACTTGTACTTTAGATAAACCTGGTAAATATATATTGCTGAGTAAGAAATAAAAAAGAAAAAAAAATCTAAAACTTCTTTGGATGTTCATTTGATATGTATAAATTTTTAAGTAAACGTATTAAGAACATGGAGATAACATGGTACTACCAACAAAATCCTCACTGCTATTATCAGTCCATTCTGTTTGGTGATACATGAATTGCCATTCAAACAGATTGCAAACTATAATAACTCATAGGACAATTTTCTTGAAAGTAAAATTAACTCTTGGATAAAGGTTCACAGAGCTAGGACCCATAATTTTAATATTTTCAGGAATGGTGGGAAGGAGAGAAAGTACATTATTTCCTTCCTTTTTTTGTTTTCTTGTGTTCCCTAATAAGCCAGGTCTTCTATTCACTGTTACATATGTTTGTTTATATTGCTCTAAAATAAATTATTTTTAAAACACTACATCAAGAATTCAGAAACATCAAGGATTCATTCCTCGTCTCATGTGCTTGAAAACAAATACTCAGTGAAATGGTGCCAAGGTCAAACAGCTTGACTGCCAGCATCTGCCCATGTCAAGACAAAACATCCTAGGATACTTTCATATTTTGAAAGAGGTAGTCTGTTTTTCTTTCCCAGCTTTTGTCCAAATCTTTCTTTGATTTATACAGCCTGAGTAAGTGGGTAATAGTTTTACACAAACTCCTGCAATATATTCACAGCAAAGGAGAAAACATGCTTTCAAGCCAACAAAAGGCTTAGAAAGGGGCAGAGTTGTCCCCATTCTATTTTGGGGATCTAAACTGCTGTTCACATTCCTGCTTTCCACCCTGAGACAGAGTATACACAATATAGTTCAAATAAATATGAGGGAAAAAATGAAATTCACTTTATGTGGAAGGCACTTGGTTTATGTAGGCATGTTAGGCTGCAAAAAAATGTTTTATTTCTCACATCAGTTATTCTATCTTTTCTGCATTATCTGATTATGTCCTTCTAGTTAAACATAGGGGATTTTTTTAAGGGAAATCATAATTATATATCTCTGGCTTGTAATCTGAATATAGTATTCTTTAGTTTCAACTATCTTTTATCTAAATATAGCACATTTTGTTCATCAGTCATTTTATTCCTTATAATTAAACACTACATTAAAAAATTCCATGTAGAAGAGTCAAATTCCAGTCAAATTTGAAATATGCTGTCAATAAAAAGAATTCTATGCAATTTATTTGCATTCTGTGTTTTATTGGCCAAATTGTGACTCTTGTGAAAGTAAGAGCAAGAAATCCCCTAACTGTGGAGTATTTCCTGGTTTTAAAAGTTTAGTTCAAGTTTTTTACAATTGTTATCAACTGCTGAATTGAGCAGTAACATAATATGGATAGGATCCTGCAAATATTTCAGGGAAATTATTCAGAGCAGTTTCTGATAACACAATTCTAGAGAAAGAGAAAATACATTTCTTTTGATGGTCTGACAACGATAACATGTAGCTGTGAATCCCTGCATGCTCTATTGATATGACCCATAAAAGGCCCATGGTTCCATCTCTTGTTTGTATTCTTCATTTTATTATCATTCTCCCTCTAAGGTCAGCAGCACTGGTCTCACAGAGACCATTAGCATGCTTTTGCTTATTTAATTCACTAACTGCTGAAGTGCATGCTGCTTTTAGTGGCACTCATACAACTCCAAGCACTGAAAGGTTTGGTTTCATGTACTTGAACTCAAGTGACACGAATATTTCAGTGGTGAATCAATACTGGGAAAGGATGGTCAGTAAGGTAGGGAGTGTTTATAGAAGATGTTTCATCACTACTAGTAAAACATGTCTTATTGTTAGTTCAGGAGGTGCTGGTATTTAGCTCTTTGAAGGCTTCTGACAAGCCAACAACTTTCAGGCTGCTAGTAAAATAAAATTTAAAAAATTGCACAAGGTTAGAAATGTAGCTTTTTGCAAAATGTCCATGGATTAACCCTTTAGGAATTCTCATTTCCATTTAAAAAGAGATTTCTCCTTTTCCTTCATTATAAGCAACACTGACTACATGGAAATGTTGATCATAAAGTACACTGACTATTTCATTTAACCTGATTATAAATTAATATTTGATCCTCCCCTAAAAAGCCACATTATAACATTTTTGGGAGCACCTGGAAGTTGATGGTTGTCTCACATGACAGTGCTAACTGGAACAGGCATAGCATTCTTGTTCAGCTACTCCAAAAACGAGCTCCTAAAGCTACACTCAAATTGAAATGCCAGTAGCTGTTATGGCAGTTCTGATTCAGAAATGGCATTTGAGGGAATCTATTCTGCTGTTCAACTGCCATTTCCCTACCATATAAAAAAAATCCATATAAATAATTCCATACCAAAGACAATTATCTGAATTTTGCAGCACTTCTTCAACATAAGATGACCTTTTTTATTTACTGAGAGTAGATAGACAAAGAGAAGGATAGCAATGCTATATAATATTTCTACATTTCAGTGTTATACCTGGACTGAATGAACTGGCAAATGAAAAGCTATTTTTGGTTTCCTGTTAACACCATGAGTGCTTCTGAGGAACTGAAGCCCTTGAAGCACACTTGTGGCTAATCTTGGGTAATATAGCTGGCAGAGGGACTAAAAGAAGAATACAGTTATAAAAACACAAGGAGGCCTTTGCCAAGAAACGCAAATAAAAAGGAAATATTTTAAGAAAATAAACAAAGTTACTGAGTAAAACATACACAGAGAGGAAAAGGGAACAAAAGAACATTTGAGTCTTGATGTCTTAACATTTTGTGGCAACATATGTGATAGTCCAGCCAGAGTGTGTGAAAGAATGCTACAGCTGTGTAAGCTATGAGATATCCATACACGCCTTGAGATCAGCAAGCCCACCTAGTTTGCCAGCTTTTCAGGTCTGCTCTGATACTACTAAAAATAATAAGTTCCATCCAGTCCCATCCATGTGATTGCAAAAGCTACACAGTGAGTCAAGGGGCTGTTTGCAAAGCCTGCTTTAAATAGGAACCTGTATTCTTTTTCTAAGGTGCAATGGTTTATAACAATTTCCTGAGGCTATAAAACATATATTTTAAAGGAAGACAATCTTCTTCTGTTGCACCTAGCCTATGCTATTCTAGTCTTACTGTGGCTATCTGCCAAGGACCAGCAAGTGGCTATTAGAAACAGAAGGCTATCACAAATATTCAGTCAATTGTACTGCAGACCATGTCAGGTGAATAGTGTTATATAGCGCACTAAGGGAAGAATGAGACCAGCAAATTATATGGCGAAAAGGAAATACAAAAGACTCAGAACCTTCACATGCAAAGTTCTTCATTTATCCCCATGGTTATGACTTCCAGGCTGTGGCTTTACCATCAGAGAACTTGATCTGGAGCCCAATCTCATATTGTACATGTTGCCTAGACACTGCTTTACTCTGTGGCTTCTATTTAGAACATGCCATCTATTCCCTTTTCCTAAACTCACTCCATCTCTGGCTCTGTGGACACAGCTGCCTCCAGCTTGTTATCTCATCCTTCACTGGTGTAGGCTTGAGCTCAGCTGCCCAAGGAGCCGTACAGCATCCACATCCTCATGGAGCAAACTCAAAGTTAGCACTTTTTCTCCAGAAAGTTATAAAAAAGGCACATTGCTTTAAAGATTAATTGAGGTAAATGAAGATCCAGGATCATCGTCTTCTTCTTTCATTTCTTCAGGCTGTATGCATAGGATATCAAGCCAGGATGGAAGCTTGAATGAAAACAGAGTGTGGAATTAAAGACAAAATATACCTGTAGTTTCTGTTTGCTTCAATTATATGAATATAAAGAATATACAGAAGCTTCTTTTTAATGCCTTACAAGAAGGTTTGGGTTTTTTATAATTTTTGCAGTAATTTACATATAGACGTTATTATATTTTACAGAATTTCAGCTGACTTTTTTCCAAAGTAACTCAAGTATGATTTTAAGTTCCTACATGCTCTAGTTTTCACGGCTCTGAAAAATTACTAGTTGTCACTATCCAGTAATATCCACTGATAGTTGTCACTATCCAGTGATATCCAGAATATCTTATAGTTCTGATGTAGCAGAGATCCTCCAGATTTATCAAGAGAATTTTGCTGAGGAAGTCCATTATCAAAATCTCTGTAGTACAGCCAAAGAAAATGAGACAGAGAGAAGAAAAGTAACTTTTTGTAGGTTCATATCTTATCCTTTATTCTTGCACTTTTTCTAAACTATAAATGAAGTTTTGTTGCATAACAGTAGTAAAAAACTGGTGTTTAAGGATGCTCTGTTGATACAAGAGTAGATCAGCACCAGTGTGTTTTCAACTTTATATGAGCATGCCCTTAATATTCCATTTTTTTAGATCGCGCAGACAATATAGAATTTTAAATTCAGCACACTCAAAAAAAACATGACAGATAGAAGAACTGAGAATAGAAAGGTGCAAACGATGTGGACTCAGGAGAATCATTTCTGTGTCACACACCTCCCATATGAAAGTCACAGACATTTTTAGCTATATTAATTTAGTTTGACATTTTTCACAAAAACATTCATTTTAGAGTAGCTTTATGGTAAATTTACCATCATGCAAAGTTGCAGTATGCAATATTTCTTCACTGTCAGAGAGTGGAAAATTAAGACTGGATTTTCAGTTTTACCAGAGACTTGCCATTGATAAATTATTTTGCTTGTGGTGGTTCTTTTTCCTGTAAATGAGGGCAACAGTATCCCTCTGCCTCACAAGGAGGATAAAAATATTGAAAGACTGAAACACTAAACTTAGATGATAATAAGAAGCTTAAAAATTAGTATTTCAGTTTAATTTCTTCTTGTTTGCCATTACATTGAATGTATGGAGTTCTTTAACTTACACAGGAATGAGATTCAGCTGCTTAAAAGCAAGCAACTAGTAGCTTTCAAGCTCTTTGTAGATACCTATGTGACATATGCCAAGGCTGGCAGATACGTTGCAGAGCTTATAGAGTATTTGTACCCTTTTGGAGTGGCAGCCTTGCAGGTTGTCACAGGGCATCACAAATGGTGCAAGATGCAATCCCACTCTCCACAAGCAGTAGCAGGTACTTAAGCACCCAACTCATCTGTAGACTCTTACAAGGAAGAATCTTAGCCTCAAACTGAATGTTGCCCTGGGTAACTTTTTGAGCCTTGTGAGACTACTCCTATTACTGACAATGAGGTCTGTATGTTTAAGCATATGAAGGCCTTAAGTTTTAAAATGTTAGCCTGCAGGAGAAAGGATTGGCAAATCATTCTACATACATATGTACAAAATTTGCACAAACCGACCTTGCTCTGAAGTTGGTATTGTAGTAGAAAAGTAGTATGTTAGAAAAGAGGTTGAATCGATGCCAAAGATAATAATTCATGTCTATATATTTTACATCCAAGAGGAACACTTATTAACATTGATCATAGTGATTTTAGATTAATTTTTTGCTGTTGATGTGTGCAGCTACAGAAAACATGCAAAGTCCTACAGAGATCAGTATGTGTATTTCAATTTCCACTAAAGTCTTAGGACAAATATTCTAGCTGTGCCCCTACTTAAGACTTACTAATTTCATTTAGCCTTGTGCATAATATAGGCAGAAAAATTCAGTTCCTTTCCAGTTCACAATTTCTATTTTAGACACAGTGCATCTTTTGAACACATAAATTTAAAATGGTAAGATCTCTTTATGCAAATTGTACCAGTTTCATGACACTCACTGTCAAAAATATGTGTTAAACTTCTAGTGTTAACTTAAGTTCAGCATACAAAATATTCAACAAATTGTTCCTTATTAGAAATTAGAATCTTCGTAAATTTTTCATACTCATAGCCCTCACTTTTCTCTACTTAATTGTTTCAGCTTTTTCAGCATCATTAAAAAGCATGTTTTCCAAATATTGAATGTTTCTGACCTTAATTTTATAGTCTTTCTAAATTGCTGATAAACCTTTAAACTACAGGCACTTGGAAATCAATTCATTTGTTTGTTTCTGGTACACCTATAGAAACTTTACCTATTACACTTGGCCTGCACCTGCAGTTCCAGAGGAAAGAATTCTCTCTTAGTCTGCTACTCCTGTATGGACATCTGGGATACACTAGGCATTAGTGATTCAAAAGGCATGAGGTGCCTCTTTTCAGGCAACTGACTCAAGCTAAAAGCTTTGTAAATACTACCTGCAGAATTAACATAATATGTCACATCTGTATTATTGCGCTGTCTGAAAACAGCACCTACTTCCCAGCTATAGCTGAACAAGGGCTTGACTGGTTACCTGTAATGACCAAAAGGTTCCAGTTCGGCAAGTACCTTCTGAAAGAGACTGCCATTTTTTTGCAGCTAGGATTCTCATTCTGTTGTTTTGATGTCTCTATTTACTTAAGATAAGACTCTTACTTGAAAAATAAAAGATTTATCACTATTGTTTACTTACTTTTCAGCTTATAATTGTGGCATGCAAAACCATCATTGACAACAAATACAGAGTTTTTTCTCACTTATTTCTATCTTGCTTTGTATCAAGACCACTATTTCTTGCCTTGTCCTAAGTGAACAAGGAGAAAAAATTATTGCCCAGTTTTTTGCAGCACAATTGTACATATTTGAACGCTGTTATCATGTCTCCCCTTAGTCTTCTCTTCTCTAGACTAAACAAATCCTCTTCTCTCAATCTCTCCTCAGAGGTAACATTTTCTAGACCTCTGATCTCTGTGCTGGACACCCTCTAATGGTTAAATGTTCTTCCTGATGTGTGGGTTCCCAAAACCCAGGAAAGCTTTAGAAAAGGCTAAACAGCACGGAGTAAAGGGATTACAAGTCTTACACTGAATTTATCCTATGTGTACTTTAATATGATTCTTGCTTTTTTCAGAAGGCTATGACATCATGTTCCCAGCATCTCCTACAGGAGATGGCCAAAGCCAGACTGTAAAAGTATTTTAAGATGGAGTAAAATGCCAGCTGAGAATTTTTATTAGTATTTGGCACTAGTATACAGTTGACTCACGTACAAGACCATGAGCACTTCTCCAAGAACTCGAGTTATATTGTTAAGACATTATGGCTTTTAGTCAAAAGAAAATCATCAAGAAAAAATAAAAAGCAGAAGGAGTAACAGACTTCAGTAAGACTGAAAAATGCTTTTTACATCACAACTACAATTATTCTAAACTAAATGTGCTGAGTATCACATAAATAAGTCTATATGCTTTTTCCTGAGTGTAATTTAACAAAAAAGTTTCCCTATGCTAGAAATAAGTATATTTGCATATCTCATATTGAATGTCAACAGGAATCTTTGCTTTCATATAGAACTAAAACCTTCTATCTGAAGAAAGGAATATGTTATTTTTATATGATATACTTAGTTTTAAAAATACTCTGCCTCTGAACATATTTATGTGTATTATTTCATTAGCCTTGAATGAAATTAAGAAATAAATTTATCTCTTAAATCCAATTTTTTTTTAAAAAAAAAGGAAATTTGCAGATAGAGAAAGGGAAATTTCATGTGGAATGAAAGGTAACTCATTCAACTACTCTACATGTATTCATTTATTATTTAGACTATTGTGCAGAACTGAAATATAGCAACATTTCTACTGGCATGATTGTTGTAAACTTTTTTCTCTGACATGCATACTATATTATTCTTTATTCCAATTTAACTGCAGATTACTTTAATGTTCATTTATTCACATAGAATAAGTACAATAGAATTTGACTCAACACATATTTCCACGATTATTTTAATGTGAAATGGCAAGCTTAGCCCAGCACTCCTCATCCGTGTCTGTCAGGCACTGATATGTATGGCTGGCTAACTATGTCCATATGAGTGGTCCCACCAAATTCAGACAGGACTTTCAGACACTCTGAAGTCACTTAACTCAATCCTGCCCATCACTGGGAAGCATTATAGATCTGACACAGAGGGCTGAGGGCTGAACCTGCTGCACACTGAACTCTTTCTGGTCAAGCAGAAAGTAGGGGAAGGTTGTGTTTCTTGATGTGCCAGCTGAGTCTCAGATTCTCTGTCAGGGGTCACTGTTCTGGGTGTAGGAATTCCAGCACCCAACAGTCTGCATTAAAGTACAAATAAGTAACAAGAATAACATAAGCATGTGTTTTGTTTTAGCTTTTAGACGCTTAATGCAAAACGGAGCCATTAATAAGCAACGCTTCTTGTTTCTTAAAATCATAGCATCCATAAAATGTGTTGCTTCCTCTGAATGTTTAGAAATAGAATTACAGAAATTATGTTACAACTTGTCTCAGTTTAACGACAGATGAACCTGAATTAAGACATCTCTTAACGCATTAAAGAGGTGATTACAATAGTAGGTAAGTTACAGACTCTGAAGCAGAAAAGACATTGGACTTTTGAGGATCTATCTGATTACAAGTAATTATAAATTAATTTTACTTGCAAGTATGAATGGGTTACAAACCACCATTCCTGCAAGTAAATTTAAACAGTACCTTTGATCTCTATCAGTAAGTCTTTTTCTGTTAACTAATAACACATTGCAGCCAAATCTTTCACTGCCATCTGTTCAAATGGAAACATGTGGTATTAGAGTTCTAATACTGTGCCCTTGGTAAAGATATACCTTAGAGATTTCTTTTGGAAAACTGCAGTTAGCAAACAATTTGTGGGCAGTTAACTTGCTCCCTTGCTGGGATTTGCATTCCCACGTGTGAAATGTGCTATTCTGATGGTAATGTTAAATTAAATGAATGTACACAGGATCATATTTACATAATATGGATTGTATTTGCTCTGTGGGAAACTTGACTGTCCTGCACAAGACCATTATTGAACAGAACAGAGAGTATTTGGATTTATTTTTGTTGTTCTAGAGCTCTTCCTGTAGTATAAAGTTGTAGAACGAAACGTCCTCTTCTTGCATCAGTTCAAGCTTTATTACATTGCAGAAATGAAAAACACCTTCAATACATGCAAGCACGCATGGAGCCACACACACTCATCTTGCAGTCTAAATTCTCTGGGGGTTATGCTGATTGAAAAAGCTCAATGCATTCACACTATAAACACATTTCCTTTTGTTTTTTTCTTTTCCCTTTTCTTTTCCCTAACAATCACAAAACAAACTGTTCTGAGAACATCTTCCAAAAAAAAAGAAAAAAGCTAGACTGTGAGACACTTATGGTGAACAGTGTGTTTCCTCATGCAGTAAAGTTCTTCTCTTGTGAGTATAGCCATCACAATTTTGCTAATCATCTTAGGAGTTGAATACATAGAGCAATAAGTATCTTTTGCAATCAAAGGTTATTAGTAGTAAAAGCTATTCATTTTGGCATTGCACAGCTTATTGAATGTGTTTGACAAAAGAGAATGAAGATCAAGCGATAAACAAGAGCATTTTGCAAACACTGCTAAGTTCTTATTTTAATAGCAAGAAAAAAAGTTGGTTTTCAAGTCCTGAAATTTAGAATTTAATTCTGCAGATCACCTGACCATTATCAGACTAGAAGTTTAAGAGATGGAGAAAATGTTAAAAAATTATTTAAAACTTTTGTAGATTAAACCCCACAAACTACATGCCACAGGTCCAGTTAGAGTCTGGGTTCTTGCTTTCCAGACCAACTTCATGTATATGAGGCTCTGCAGCCCTTACTTTTATATCAGTCGTTTGGGCCCAGCCCTGCACCTACCAAAACATTTATGCTAGGAAGGTCAAGGCAGACCCAAATCAGCATCCTGCCTGCACCCCTGGATGATGATGGTTACTAGCAGGGGAAATTGAGGGAAGAAGGACAAACCTGAAGCAGCATTTCTTTTGTTATCTCTTAATTGTATTTTCCAGCAGTCAGAAGCTTAGAGGTTTCCAGAAAGTAAGGTTTGTACCTACATTTCCACATCTAATTCTTCCATGATTTTCAAATAGTTTTTAAACCCCTCTATATTTTTTATTTGTCTATCTGTGTTACTTATATGCAACAATGAGTTCCATGGCCTAAATACACCCTGCAAGGCAGTGTTTCTTTGGCAGCCTTTATTACAAGTTCGTGACATGAAAGCAGGACATATCCCTACTTGCCATCACTTTAACTTTCTTATAGGAAACTTCCACACATGTTTTTAGAATGTTAATAACAGTTTTACAATATCTCAGATAGCCTTCCTTTTCTAATACTGTAACTCTGTGGGGTAGCAGGACTTTTACCCACACAGATTAGACAGGATGACTTCTTCTAATGAGGCACCACTCTTTACCTTGCCACTTCCTTGCAGGCTGGTTTCTGACGCCTGCTACGTTTGCCCATGCAGTTGTGTTTCCTTCATGCTTGGCAGGTACTCTCTCAGGCATTTCCACAGAAATACTTCTTGTGTTGTGTAAATTAGGAAGTGAAGAAAGAGCACAGCACCACTGGGATGCAGCTTTACATCTTCAAAGGTGTCACAAGATTTACTAAAATTGAAACGTTACTGGGAACACATTATTCTTAATGTAAAGGGTGTGGTTTGGGGATTTTACATGAGAATAGACAGAGAGTGTTTTCAAGAACTCAGGTTTTCCTTATTAAACAAATGTCCCGATAAATGCATAAAATGTAAAATCTTATGAAAAATTTAACTGAAAACTGCCTTTAGTAAATATCATTTCTGCAGCATTTTCACATAACGTTTTCTTGGTTTGAGTTTTAGTGATATCATTGACATTTACGAACAGAACTTTTCAGCAAGAATACAGTTGAAAAAGCCAAATATTTCTCAAAGCCGAGTTGACCTAACGCAATGTTAGATTGAAGTTACATTTACATGACATGCTGTTTTGTTTGTTTTCAGTGGGGTTACCATTTTATAACAACATTTGGAAATGATGAAAGGATAAAGTGAGGACCCTCTGTCTGTTTATACTAACACTATATATTCATAAACAGGAACGAATCAGTGAATACAAATCCCCTTAATTGTTTTATGGTTTTGTTTATTTTTACTACATTTCATGTATCCCAATGAGAAGCATTAAGTTATTAATCATGTATGCTATATTATGTATTAACAGAACTCTATGTAAAAAAACTTTCCAGTTTACATGTCTGCCAAGGAGATTACACTAAATCATCAACAAAATAACTCCACCCATGGTATTTATTATAAATGGGCTAATATCGCAAGTGCATTAAGTATTTATGGTATTTTCTGAAGTCATTTGTCAATCCACGGAATGTGTAGAAAAAGAATTAAGATCAGAAATGTCTCTGAGATCTCAAAACCCTAAAATTCTGGCACTATTCTCAGTACAATTTCTTACTTGAAAACTTAACATCTGGGGCTTTCAAGAACTATACTGATATATAAACTTTTTCAAAAGACCTTGTGAAGGGGATCATAGTGTATGTCAGAGACTCTGCTCTGCCTTTGTGAGCAATATTCAGTTAGGTGAAGAATCCATACAAGCAATGAATAAAATTTAGTCTGAGATAGAATACATTGGCAATCCTCTGTGCATGAGAAGCAGATAAAGACGTGACAGTTTTACATGTACTAGAAAAGCAATGGATTTAGGTAAACCTAAAGACATGAGAATAGCAGAGTTTTGTTCATTAAGCTCAATATCCTGACATTGCCCATATAGGAATTTACACTGTTTCATTTGAAACAATTTAATATAATGTAATAAATCATTAACTACTTCATACATGAATAATATCTGTTCAGATTTACAGACTGAACTCTATCGAGCTGTCAGAATAAAGCATTCATTCTTAGAAGGATGGTTTGCTATTAATCTATCAATCTTGAGCACCATGCTTTGAGGTACACAGCAATGACTTTTTAACAGTGAACAGAAAAACCATGTAACAGCTTTGATATAAAGTAGAGAAGGAGCAATACTGAAACCAGATGAAACCTTGCGGTTGCTTTTAGAAAATGTGAGTGTAATCTTCCAGAATACTAAAATTGTCAGGGCGAACAACCTTTCATAGTTGAAACGCACTGCTGGATTTTTAACTACAAGATAGCTGGACTCCATTTCAATGAGGTCCAGTTTTCAGGAGCACCAATGAGGTCCAATGCTGTCCAGTTTTCACCAGGCATTGGAATTCTATTACAGCAAGAAGGTGTTTTTGAAAGAAGGCAAACACCAAAAGTGATTTGATTTAGGAAGAAAAAATTCTTGTGTTCTAGAGTGGAAAGTCACCTTTCTATAGTTCTGACTAAATGTGGTATCTGATCCTTCAAATAGAGTGCAAGATCACTTACTAGATGACAGAGCCAATTCTTACCTCAGAGATACGGAATAAATTTACTCTTGTCTGCCTGGGTAATCTAGGCACCTGTGACATTCTCATCACTGTAACACTGGCAGTAGTGTTTGTTGTTATTGTTGGTTTTTTCCCTAGAATTCATCAACTACAAAATAATTCTTATTTTGTCCTCAAATTAAGCATTTCTAGTCTATCTTCAAATCATTAGATTTTTTTTTAGCATCAGTGAAAGCAAGCATTCATGGAAATTTCATTTTAAAATATGAATCTGAATAGAAACATATAAGGATTAAAACCAGATGAGATTATTCCAACCAATTATAGCTTAGCAATGCAAGACAATCTGAATTTATATATCAAAGCTTCATAACAAATAATTTAAGGACAGAAAAACATGCTTACTGACATTCTTAGGAAAAGAAAAAAAGAAAAACAGAAAAAGTAATTGTAAATTGTTTATTTAGCTTCAAATGAAAACCTAAAAAATCTGCAGCTATCTCTGACACTTTCACACATAACATAAAGGTCTTTATTAATTACCATGCACAATTCTATATATACGTTGTGTGTGTGAGAGAGAGGAGTTTTGGCTCATTTGGCGCAAAAAGGAGTTCAGCTACAGTTAACCTTCCTTGCTGATACTTTGTAACTTTTGATTATGCCACAACAGTACTATTTCTTGCTCATGAACATGAACTTTTGGGATACGGTACAGAGATTCCCAAAGACTCCCTGATGGACCAATGATTCTAGGGCTGGAAGCAGAGCTCATTTTTTCGGGCAGAGCACTGTGCCATCTGAACAGCATTACCTGCTACCTGCTGCCCTATGCTGGCTAGTACAGAACTAAGGTGTGTGACCTGCCATTGTCATCCTTCCATGAGATATAGATATCGCCTCCACTGGCTTGACAACACCCTGGTGCAAAGGAGTTTTTTAAAAGGCTATGACTACATAATTTAAATTTTAAATAATTTCACAGGGCCGTAGTTATATAAAGTGTCTTTATTTTTAACAAATTCAAACTATCACCACAGAAATGTTAAATTCATTTAAAGAAAGAAACTCATGCCATAATTCTGATCTTTTAGCTCCCTAATAGTTAAATTTCATTGGAGCTGCTTCTGATTCATAAGACTATATTAACAAAAGGAATCAGGTTATAGCCGTAATTCCCAATCTCTCTCACACAAATTTTACCTTTAAAAATATTTATTTTTTTTACAAACAAATTCCACTTGATGTTGGTGGGAATAAAAGGTTTCCAATACACTTTATTCTCCTAGCCTTATTTTGTTTCTGGCAAATGTAGAACACTGCTCAGAACTGACCTGGAACTGCAAGCATTTCTTCTTTGAAAAGAATGCTTACATTTTTATATGAGTCTGTGTAAAAAGAAAGCATGAATTTTACATCCAATTCAGTAAAGCACTCCAGCATTTGCTTAAAATTAAACTTGAGCATATGCATCCTAGCATAAATAAAGATACCACCTGAGAAGAACTGACAAATCAATAAGACTAAGCTGGTCTATAACACTTTTGCCTGGCAAAAGTTTGTTTAGAGATCTTTGATACTTATAATGATCTTACTAAGTTACAGACTTTTGCTCATTGCATCAATTTTTTCAGTTTTCCTTTTATTAATTTCTTGTGTGAGCTCGAGACAGTCAGTAAGTGTCAACTAGTAAAGGCATCTAATAAGATCTATAAAACTGCCTTAGCAAGCTGGACATCCTTAAAGATACTTGTAGTTTTATTTTTTTTTTACACTTTGAAAATCTGACCCAACAAGTCTGACATGTCTTAAGCTAAAAGTTATTATGATACTCATAAATATATCTACGTAATGAAGTAAAGATTTCGGGGAAGCTGAGAGGAAGCAGGACTGCTTACTCCAGGCCCAAACTGTGCAGGGGCCTCAAGCACCCACTGGAGCTCATGGAGGGAAGAAGAAGGCTGTTAACCCAGGAAGCTGGGAAACAGCAACAAAAAAAACCAACAAAAAAAGGAGGAAAAGGACAATTAAAAGCAAGGGACTTCCTCCTAAATCTGTTGTCCCCTTCCAGAACCGCTTTGCTACCCTGCAGGAGGCTAATGAGGAAACACCCTTGCGCCAGAAACAACCTGTTGATGCGCTGCTAAAGAAGGTCTCTACTGGTGCAGCCAGGAAAAAGTGGTAAGTCATAGTAGCAGGGGACTATTTTGAGAGGAACAGAGGCACTCATCTGTGAGCCTGACCCAGTCTCAAGGGAGGTGTGTTGCCGGCTAGGGGCTCAGATCAGGGATGTTGCAGAGAGGCTGCCTGCTCTAGTAAGTCCCACTGACTATTACCCACTTTTAGTGATCCATGTGGGTGCTAGTGATATAGACAGCAGTAGCCCAGAGAACATAAAGAAGGACTACAGAGCCCTGGGAGAGGTGGTTAGGGGCTCTGGAGCTCA
>WYDI02023918.1:0-20791 GCA_009867235.2 Psittacus erithacus | reverse complement strand
CCTCCCCCCCCCCCCCTTCTTCCCCCCCTTCCCCCCCCCCCCCCATGTTTTCCTCTCAATTATAGATTTTGAGTTTCATGATAATCTGGAATTTGAATACCAGTACATTTGTTCTTCGCGTTTTCTGTGAGCATATAGCAAACTGTTATCCCAGTAGATAGAATAATCTGATTAAGCCAACAGAAAATATTTTCTTTGTCTCTAAAATGTGGGCTTAATTTATGATAATAAACATGATGGAAGTTGTAGTCCTTTTTTCGTATACATACACAATTGTGTATATATATGTAAAAATTTCTTAAAAAATCTTCTTCATTCTAGAATCTAGTTAATTTTATGACAATAATCTTTCTTGAAGCTGAATTGATCTTTTAGAAAACTTATGCCGATATTCAATTTAATTGAAATTTGGAACTTTCTGAAGTACTGAAATGCTGTTGGATTTTTTCCCCTAACTTCTTGTATGAGTTGGAACAACATCATTGTCATTACATGGCTCTGACATACTGCAGAAGATGCATCTTGAAATATTTTAAGTGACAATCTGAGGAATGGAATCTGAGTCAGAAATCATAAAAATTACCATAAGATCAGCCAACGAAATGCCTTTTAAATTAACATCCTCTCTGGATACTTAAATGGTATCCCCAATTACTATTAACAAAACCTGTCTAAAACCAGATCTAGCTGGAATAGCTGAGGAGCCTGTTGGTGAAGTTCCTAGGTTGCTGATTAAATCCAGTACACAACAGTAACGACTGAAATTTAAGTTTGGAAACAAACATGGAACATTTCGTTTGGTTCAGACTAGTATCTAGTAAAAAGGTGACAATATGATTAAAAAAGACAAATACATTTTGAACTGTTGTTACCCTTGAGAAGATCTCAACAGAACACAGAACAGACAATGGACTTTCTTGTGATCACAGCATAGAAGTCACAAGTTACAGGATGAAAAATATTAGCAAATAATCTTGCCCAGCTGTAGTCTGCTCTTTCCCAGCTATGCTCATCAACACATACCAGTTGAATTAGGTAAATAAAATCACCATCCATGGGTCTTCAAAGGTACCTGACTCTCTTCCTGAACTATATCAGGAAATCATTATATGCAAAGTGCTTCATTAGGAACCTTAAATTTGAGTGCAAAACACATGCTTAAATTGAGGCAACTAAGTCCAATCTGTAAAAGAAGTTTCGGATATGTGTATTCAGATGAGCAACGCTGATCCCTTTGCTTAAATGCTTAGGTGCTGTGCTGAAAGTTTCTGTCATGTCCCCCGGGTGAGACTAGCTCAGAGAAGTAGATGTGTGCAACGTCATTTAGGCTGCAGAGACTGATTCTCTGCCTCAGTCCCATGAAGATGCTGGTTTGCTTAGCTTGGCAGAGGCTATTTCACACAATCACTGGTTCCCACCATGGAAAGGTGTAACCAGGTCCAGACAAGTCTAGGCAAAGGAGACCATCCACGATCTACAGCTATGTCAGACAAAAATGATGGGAGCCTGCCAGTCCCATGCCATAGCAGAGGTCATTTACTAGCACCTGCAAAGTATTCTGAATAAGAAACTGCCTCACCCTCCAGTCCACTTCGCACCCATGCGTGAAAGATTCATACGGCTAGGGAAGGAGAAAGCAAGCAAACCCCTGTGCCTTTGTGAGTTTAACATTCACTAATTTGGCATGGAAAAAACTGTGATTCTAGTCACCACAGCCTGTATAGTTGTATTTTATGATACCAAACCATTCAACAAGTGTCAGAACAAAAAGAGACAGAAGAAAAGCATTCTTCTTTCCTAGATATCCTACCCATAAGGATCCTCATATGCAAAAGGTAGGTAAGCAACATCTCTGCCACCATCCCCTCAAACTCATTCTTCATTTTTTTGAGGTGCTCACTCATCTGATGGGATGGCATCTAAACTTTACTAAAACTTAAATACAAGCTTGCTTTACATCTTTCCAGACTGTACCACTCATAGAATGACCAGGAAGTCATGATGTACCAAGTTAATCCCCCCAACTGGAAGTGGAAAGCAGGAGTTAGATAGAGGGAAATATGTGCTTAGACCTTTATTCTTTCAGGGCTTTGCAACGAGCACCATACTCCCTGGAGCAACAAAATAAATCATGCTTTGTTTAGAATGACTAATCTGCTACTGCCATGGTATCTCAGAGGAAAAGAATTTAGGATTAAATGCATTTGTCACCTGAAAGATGCATTCTGGAGGGGTCAAAATAAAGAACAATATAGGAAAACGTATCTGTTCTGCTTTTGATCTTCAAGATTTCAGACTGCATACAAAGCAGAGTAGTCGAGGCAAAATACATATATTACAATTGGAGTATATCTAACCCCTATGAAGTCACTGAAGGCCATACTGTCTTTTATTAGCCATAACTAATGGACTTATTTTTTCTCCATGTAGTCATTAGTGTTAAAGTCAGGGATCTAAATGAGGGCAAGGTGAAAGGTTTAAGAGCCGGTGGATGAAGATAGCCTAGAAGGATAGCGGAGGCCAGCACATAATTGGTATTCTAGACTCCTCACCAGTATCAGCTGTTTTCTTCTCTTGGAGCTATTGGGTGTTGCCTGTCCATGTCTCCCATGTACAGGTCCAATCTCAGCGTTAGGCTGAAAGATGTCTGGAAGAGCAATGGCTGTTTGGAAAGAGGCAGGGCATGCAGCATGGCGTCACCAGTCACCAGCTGCAAGAAAAACATACATGCAAGAATGTGTTCCTTCTGGTTTATTAGAACTCAATTAATTCTTGGGAGCAAGCTAATACCATGAACCAGCATCTGGTTGTCTAGCTGGGACATTCATTTAAGCCAATGAAGGGAGTTGTCTTTGATGTGCCCATAGGAGGATTGAGCCCACAGAACAGAAACACTTAAGTTTGGAAGTGAACTCCCTTGAGCCTGATGTATTGAATACTTGGGCAATGAGAAAAGGGAATTTATATGCAAAACCAGTTAGTGCAGTACATAGACTGAATCCCACCTATTTTATGTCTTTAAATTCTTCTCCTAGACCCATCCTCACTAATGGATTAGCTGTGCCATTCCTGTAGCTGACTGGGGATTTTGTGTCCCAGAGGCACTGATTTAGCTAATCTTCCCAAAGATGTCACTTTTGAACCGTATTCATCATCTGTATTCTTTAAGGAAAAAGAAAAAAAGAACTGTGTGTTTGAAAGAAGGGGAGGGAGAGGGAGAGAGAGAGAAAGAGAAAGGAGAGAAAGAAAAAAAAGAGAAAGAGAAATATAGAGAGAAACAGCTCCTGGAGCAGGTATAAGATAAATATACCAAAAACTTAGACATGAAACAGACACTGATCAGGTACATAGCAGGATGCCTGTTTAATGTCCACTTTGTACTTATTGCTTGTACAAATAGACAGCAGTGGCTTCACACACAGCCTTCACTTTACCTGCTCCGATATTGAGCAGACATACTTTCCTACAGAAGACAAGAAGCAGTGGAAGTACAGGTGCTGAGCAATAATAGCCACAGGAAAAATCTGGATGCACAAAATAGAACCTGTGAAACTTGCCTCTGCTCAACTCACAACTAGCAAAAAAGTAAACCAAATCCTTTATATTTTCATCAGATGCAAGAATCCATTTATATGTACATGTATTCACACAAGACTATATATATATGTATGGATGTATGGAAAAAAAAAGAGAAAAAGAAGGAATGCAGGTTACAGCTTATGTCATTTCACTAATTTTGCTGGATTTCAGTACCAGCTTGATCCTTTTCTCCACTGACATCTTTTTGATACCAACACTCCAGTAATATGTTACCTTTATAACTGATAGCTTGAAATGAAGTTTCTAAAACCACCTACATTATATCAGTTAGTTGACCTGTGACTGTGGAGAAAAGAAACCAGAGCTATGTATTTCAAGTAATGCCCAACACATGGCAAATATCAAGCGAGGAATGCAAGGCCTATGCTAGTGAAGAATGCAATAAATATAGGCCAGATCATAAACACTGCTATAATAAGACAATTGAGGAAGAAGATTTGGAAAGATAAAATTGATTTCTGTACCTTTGTTTGCACAGCTTCTCCAGGAAACAATTGGACAAATAAGTTCAAACCCATCACCTCCATGTTCAGTTCAACATAAGCTTTTGAGCTCCACATTCTTGACTTTGAAAAAGGGAGAATTATTCTCTCCACAGCATGCATTAATCTGCAGAACTCTGGCTTGTGTTATCCAGGAAATAACAGTTAGATGATTACAGTGCTACCTTTGGTTTTGAAAATCTGTTAACTTTGAAATGACCTGAGCCAGCAGCTGTATGGTGCTTAGTTATCAACTGGGGTTAAACCACAACAGCTTCATATCATTTAAACATACTAGTCTACTGCATATTTTGCTTCAGCCATCAACCCTACTTAGTAAGTCTCCTATTGTGGGCTAAATGGGGATACCATCCTGCCTTTTCACAGTTTTATTTTTTTCTGCCCAAGGCTAATAATTCAAAGTTTATAACCAAGGTAATTGTCATTGTGCTGGAATAAGAATTATATCATTCGGCTCTTGGACTGTAAGATCTTCATGGTAATGTTGTCTTATCCTTTATTTTGTTTTATTGCCAGTTTTCTTGTATACCAATACAAAAATGTTAATAAAACCGATTCAAATCCTCTTTCACTGACCATAAGGAATGTTGCACCAACTCAAGTGTTCACCCTTTTTGCAGTTTTGCTGATGGATAGAGGAATTTGAAGGCATCCCAGATGAGTTTTAAGATAGTTGAACATGTATTGCATGACAACATATGAAATTACATTTACTTAGAAAGGTTTGTGATTGTTTTAAGACATGTTAAAAGAAGGCTTTATATGAAAAAGGGCGTTGCATTTATTAGAATGTTAACAAGGGTTTTCTTGCCAATCTGGCAGTATGAGCATTCAGAATTTCATCTCCAATACTCCCACACACTTTTAGAGAATCAATATTATTACTGGTCTCCGTTAACAGTTCCACAGTATAGTAGCTGCTTACAAGCACTGAAATTTTCAGTGAAGGTCCTGACACCTTTAACCGTCTACAAAAGAATTTCTTGCATATTAATTAGAGGTTTCTAGTGACAAGATTAAGTGAATGGATAACCAGACTGTGCTTCAGCTTTCCACCTCATAACTGATTCTCTGTATGTGCTAAATGACAGTACTGTAAACTGTCTATAATAAAACTTACGTAGCATATACACATAGAGTGAGGGTTAAATTTAATCTTTATAAAATGCTTTGAGATTCTCAGATGAAGAGCAGTCACAATGCCTGGAAAATATCAAACCTTTACTATTGTTAAAAATAATCAAAGAAATAGGCAAGATATGCTGCACACAGAAAACACCCACATATTTATTTCTGGTTTTACATATGCAACCTTTTGCTTCCACGGACTAAATGCCCAGTATAGGTAACATCATGAAAGTCCCACTGACCTGGTGGATTAGAGGTTAGATGTACAGTGTTCATCGTTCAGTCTGTTATGTGTACTCAGCACCCAGAGAAAGTGTGAAATAACTGCGCAGTCAGGTAGCAATGGCTTTCAGGTTATGTCTAATTAAATACATAGAACAAGTGAAAATACATATTCAATGTGACATTTCTTGGCTTCTTTCAGATCACGTGTATTATTTTGCAAATATATCCCATTCTGTTGATTCAGGGAGTTTTCTTGGACTTGCAGTATTTCAAACTCTGCAAAGTCCTAACCTTCTCCAATATTAAGGCAAAGCTCCTGATTTCTGAGCTGCAGGTTCAGCCCCTCCCCTGTCTGTGGGAAGCATGGGTGGACAGCAGAAACCTGCATTCCCAAGCCTTAGGGTTTTCACCAAAGCTCCAGGATGAAAAAGTTTGGGTGAGGACTCATGACACCTCATGAGAAATTGAGAACTTACATCACCTCACTAAGAACGTCTGTCACAAGCACTTCAAGAAGGGACATGAATCATCTCTCAGTTTTAAGCTGGGGTGAAGAGACAGGTGGAAGTATCTGTCTCTTCCCTTTGAGACTAAATGATTAAACAGAGTAAAGGGAGAATTCAGCAAGAAATTTAGACACCCTTATTCGATTCTCTACACATAAGTATATATAACATGAGCCAGGTGCCTACGTTCCTTAAATGGTCAATGAAGATACAGTTAATACAGTCAAAGGAGCACAGAGAGTGATTCAGCTAACTATGGGCTAGGGACATACTCAGTTGCTTAAACAAAAGTTCCTGGTGCCTTTTCAAATGCTGTAGGGCACCTGACATACCTGTTCCCATATCATGTGAGATCTCAACCATCTGGACTGGCAGCTGGGTGGCAGCAAGTAAGGTACCCACAAAAGCACTGATATGTGCATAGCAGGTACATGGATGAAGCAGATAAAATCACTGCCACATTTTAATTCACAAAGTCGAGGGAAACTGCTTAAAAGATATTCCTAAGAATTTTTAATCATATAAAATGGATATGAAGTTTTACGTGACACAGTAAAAATTGCACACATTCAGTTCTTGTGGCTACTGTGCCTGCTGGTACAGATTTTAGAGTTCCACTATGCCCCATAAATCCTGACTGCTATGCCATTCAATATTTAAGGAGTGAGGTTCAACAGCAGTCCATTTCTCTTACAAACAATGACTGACTCAGCAAGGGGAAGTTTGAGCTGGATTTGCACAACAAATGAAGAAATGGCCATGGACTGTCAGAAAGCAGTTTCTACAAAGCCATTCCAGTTGTCTTACAGCTTTGACACACGGACTGTGAAAATATGTTTCCTGTTCCAGTTATATAAAACTGCCATTTGCACATAATCGTTCCAGAATTTAGCATTTAAAAAGCATAAAAAATTGTGCAGATAGCTAACAATACCATCCTACTCAGGCAGAGGTACCTTGCTGAGCGCAGAATGGCTAAATAATTTCTGGCCATACACACATAATATGTAATTAAAATTGCTTTTCAGGAGAACAATCTGTATTGATAAGAAATTGAGCACATGATGTTTAGCTTCTCTGAAATGCTATATTCTTTCAATTTTTTTCCACCATTCACTAGCACATGCAGAACATGTGAGTTTATAGTCTCCCTATAAAAAGTTGCCTTATGATCCTTTTAGCCATAAGCATGTTTAATCTTGTTTTTGAAACCTACTGAGATCCTGACCTTCATTATATTGACTTTTCTCCAGATTCTGAATACCATGGGCATCAAAATACAGAGTAAACATACTTTGACTCAAATACGTTAGTGCACTGTCTGACCATTGTGGAATAGGATAGAAATCTGGGCAGAAAATAATAAATGGTCACTCAAAAGCAGCAATTATAGCAAGTGCAGAAGAACACGTAACATCAGCAACAATGTTTATTTTTAGAAATACAGAAAACCTTCATACTCTGCTGCTTGCAGTCAGCAAGTTGTTTATAGGGACCCACAGTACAGCTGCTCAGTTAAATGTTCACAGTCCTGTGAGTTGTCCTTATTCCATGGTCACCTCATGATTTCTGGCTATCAGCATACACTGCATCTCACTAAAGCCACAAATTATTAATATTTTCAGAGCCTTTGGATTCGCGATATTTTCTCTCGAGTCATAAGTGACAATCATATGGTTGTTGGACAAATTTTGATAATACATCAGCTAAATTTGACTGAAGGAACTGAGAAATAAATTATTCTAAAACTCAGAATCAGATGTCCTGTAAGGATGGGATGCCAGTAACTTTGTAGGCTGAATTCTGGTGAGGGAGAAAACATCCATTTAAGACAAATTCAGGTCTCATAGGTTTCTCCAGGACAAGGCTACTCTTTCACTTGCTTTAGTTCTGAAGACGTTGCTTTCAGACCAGGAGGTTTTAATGCAAGTTGTAACTATAGGAACTTTCAAGAAGCACAAAAAATATGTTTCATCTCCAGATGAGGGAATATATCCTAATTAGTTATGTCTGCTCTGGTGTCTGGCTACCAGCTGACAGACTCGACAGCTGATCTCTCTGAACCAATCCAAATTAGAAAAAGATTTGGGTTAGGGTCACTTTTTGAGTGGGCAAAGGTTGGGTATGGTTGTTATTTAGATTGAACTAGTTCATTCATCTCTAATTACCCATATGTCAATACAATAGAATCTCAACATAATATGCCGTGGGCTAAAAACTTTCTGGCTTCCTTCTACCTGCACATTTTCATGCTCTGCTGCCAGAAGAGGAAGGCAATATGTCCTGGGACAAAGAGGAAGTTTTGGACACTTCTGGAAGAGCTCCAGAATGCGCTATGAGAACCAACACTTTGGATATAAAACCTTCAAGCTTTGAGCACTTCAGGTCAGGCTCAGACAGTTAACCAGAAGCTTATTTGCATGCCTGTGAACAATACAGTCTACATGAGGATTTGGGATTTTTATACTTCAGACCTGCTATCGCTATCCCTGTGTTGATTTAACTTTCAGTATGTACTTGAAAAACTCAGAGACTGCTATAAAATGCAATAAAATCAGTTTAAAACCTCCTATCAGGTCCAAAAGAAACTGGTTTAACTGTTTGTCACATAGATTCAGGATGAAAAAACCTCGGGTGACTGCACAATTAGCAATCATTATTTAATGAAAACATCCAGTTTTGCTTATCTTATCTTCAAAATTCAAAATTTTAATTTCATTATTAATTTTGCATACAGACTTTTGAACAAATCTGCGTGATTCATAAATGAAAAAAAACATGCCTGAGAGTCAATCTAATGGAATCATTAGAGAAAATTCTGCGCTGGGTATAGAGCTCCTGAGCCCACAGATATTCATGTAAAGGCACAGAATGTTGAAAGTGAGAACTGGTCATCTCCTTTAAGTTAGACTTCTGTTGCCAAGACAGAGCACAACTTGTTTTCCAGAATAACTGTGTTACCATCATCATAATTTCACTAGCATTAACAAAAACAAGTAGTTTCTTTACATGATAAATGTTTTTTCACTACTTTTCCTTCCTGTTTGGAGAACTGAGTGTGTGTGAATATCTGTGGGACCAGTACGGACAGCGCTTAGAGCAAAACAGGGTACATGTACTGAGCAAGTAAATTAAACAGTGTGTGCCATCAGCCCTTTTGTAAACAGTTCCTGGGCACTGTTGGGAAGTATGCATGGATCAGGGATGATTTCCCAGAGGCAGGAGGTTGCAGTCCTCTAAAGCCTCCAAATGCTGAAGGACTTCAACAGCTTTTTGCACTACTTACCTCAGAGCCAGAGAACAGTCTGTGGTCTTACTCACATAGATATGGTGAGAGAGTCCTGAGAAGGGCCTCTAAGAGCTATACATGCTTTGCAGTCCTATTAGGAATAGAAGGCAGAATAAATTAATATTTGTGGACTCATATCACATGAAAAAAGCAAAGCATTTTCCAGCGAAGCATTTCCACTTTTACATTGACTGACTCACTCCCCTGAGCTCGAAGAGAAAACACAAAGAGGAAGTACAAAGCAGTATATTATATATGATATATTTAAAAGCCTAGAAAGGATCCTTCATATAAGATTTTTCCCTTTTCACAGATGGATGACTGGACAGTATTGTTTTGCTACCTTCCCTTAGCTCCTCACATCTGTCCTCTGACATGTTTTCCAACCCTTCCCTTCCCTCCCCTGACCCACTCCCTTTTCTGTATCCCATGGCATATGTGTAGATGCACATAAAGTTAGAGTATCCACACACTTTAATGGAGGTATGCCCCATTACACTGCTAACTACTTACTCTCCAAAACATAATCTTATTATCTTTTTCCTTCTTGTGTTGCTGAAGGTGACAGGGGTCACCAATCTAAATTCCAAGCATGTAGATGTTCTGGATTATCATCTGGCAAACATTACAAACTTCTCCCTTCATGATTATTTTCTATCTGTTTTATGGTATTAGACTGCAGACTAGTTCCACTGATTATAAATTACAGTATGGGGAGAGATCTGATGAAAAATTTCACGTTTAAGTGGCCCAGAATTTTATGTCTGTGAGAAAACACATATTTTTCATTGCTAACAGATGCAGCTCAGACCACAGCCAAACAACCACACATAGCACACAGATACACACCTATGTCACACACATTGCACATGCACATGAGCACATACCCTGTATTATTACAAATTCAGCTTTCAATTTATCACCCTAAAAAGCAAAATCCAAATAAATAGTGAACAGTCCAGAAATTGCAATGCTTTGCTGTGCAGCTGTCTGGCATTTTCAAGTGGCAAAAAGCAAGTGCCATGACAGCAAAATGGGTCACAATAATGAATGACATTTGCAGACTTTTTTCATTTTGCCAGAACTCCTAAATGCACTGCTACTAGCACACTGGTACTCCTTAAGACCCACTTCAGCTGCTGGAAATGTTACTGAAAAGAATATCAACTTCTGTTTTTGACTGGAAATTAATACTCAGGTTCTATATTTAGATGCCATTTCAGAGCTAAATTTTTAAACGTCTACATATGAAAAATGGGGAATAATGATATTGGCCTCTGTAGAGCACTTTGAAATCTAAGGGAAAAAAAGGGTACAAGAAAAGCTGGCATTATTATTATTTTTCTCTTACCATATGTGGAGGAAAAAAGAATGAAAGTTGATATAACAGAAACAAAGAAATAGATGTGTTTTGACAACTTTGTATAGGCTCACATTATCTGAGTGGAGGGTGGTATTTACATGGAATGCTTTGCCAATTTGCAAGAACAAATACCACAAAATCTTAAAAACAAGAGTTTATTCTTCACACCACTGGTATGTTTAAAGTCTGAATTCAAAGAGGGATTGTAGACCAGTTAACGTCCTATTTTTATTTAGTAGTTTTATCCAGCTGTTGCAGACATGCAGCTAGAGTTTGGCTTCTGGAGTCCTCCTACATACATGTAAAGATCTGAGAGCTGATTTTCCTGTTTTAAATTGGGCAGCCATCCTGGAAACCATAATAAGATGCAGCACAGTTGACAGACTTTCTCATGGAAAGTCAAACAGAATGCTGTAGAAACTGCTATAGTCAGAGAAGTGGTAAAAGCTTTCAGCATCTCCCAAAAACCCATGAATGTTGCTCCTTTTCTACCTTCCTGTGTTTGGTTTTTTTACTTGGTATTATTTCATAAGCTTGATTTCATCTCACCAACTGTTCCTACTGAAAAGCTGACTCTTTGTTCAAGTTAGTTGTCCGGATTCCCTTTATTATAAGCAGTCAGTGACAGGCACATCTAGAGAACTACTTGGACCTACCTGTCAGATATCTATTTCTTTGGATGGGTTAAACTGCCCTCTGAAAAACATCTTTTCTTTCCATTAGCTAATGAGCATGCCAAAAAGGCAAGCTCAAACTAGGTGTCTATGTGCTTGATGCTATAGTTTGGTGAGAAAAATCCCACTCCCAGTTGTACATAATATCACCAAGATCTTCACAGAAAACATAGATAAGCAATGTCTTGGTCCTGCAGTCAAGAAACTCAAATCAAATTGATGGACATACCAGAGAAGTGAGGACATACCAGGAAGGGCAATAGTTATGGAAAAAACAGAACACAATTACTCATTTTAGGAATCCATCTGGTTAGGTGTGTTGTTTCATTTAAATGATGTGCAAACACACTCACTTAATGGCCCTCATTTATACGTTTATACATGTCATGTGAGCGCTACAACACACACGGTTTTAATTTTAAAACCTAAAGCACAAGTAGCAGACCTCACCTTTGCTGGATGCTGTTGGGTGTCAAAATCGAAAAGTTCAGCTTGTGCCCCTTCCAAGGAAATATAATACATACGCATCTGTGCACCCCGAGGTCTGCACACAGCTGCACAATGTTTTATGAGATGTTGCAGTGGCTTCTGCTAGACTTCCTGATGTAAAACTACAAACAATCAAACCCTCCTTCCCCCACATCCTATTCTCCCAAGCAAATGCCTGAGAAAAGAGATTTTTTTAAACCAAGTATGTCCTTTTAACACGTTTGCTTTCCAGAGCAGAAGTTATCTCAGTATTTACAGAAGAGCACGATCTTGAGTATTTCAGTTTTGAGTAGAAGGAAGTCAAACTTCTTAGATTTGGTTCAAAACAGAAGTTTCTCTCAATAAAGTCTAAATCAAACTTAGGAGGCAGAAATAAGTATGCTCCACTAAGCAGAAAAGCCTGAGCTGACATTTAAAATCTGCACACCACTCTCTCAGCCACCCAAGAGAGAAAGGATTCTACATTAACAGAAGAAAAATGCAACTCTGAAAACTGATATCTGTGGATTTACACCAGGGCAACTGCATCACAACACAACACCCTGCCACTCTCCTTCCTTATACTCTAGCTTTTTCACTCCGCTTGTCTAATTTTCTAACTACATCCAGGTCAATAAAATGCAACAGAATAAAATACTACCTTTTTTTTCATTTTGCCAAGAAAATGTGAATGTGATAAACCAAAATATTTTTTTAATTGGTGTTGATTCTGGCAAATGGTTTGTTTTGGTCTTGAACTCTAAAGACTTTAACTTGACATTTTCAGAACAAAAGAGTTTGATTCAAAGTGATGTTTCATTTTTATAAGTGGATTTAATTTCACTAAAAAAGAACAAAAACATGAGTAAAACACTAGATGAAATTAAATATTTGTAACTTTGTATGCAACTCACAAAAAAACATGGCAAAGAATTCTTTCTAATGAAGTCAACACACAGTGACTTGAAATTATTTTTTAAAAACTACCCAAAACATGAAAAAAGATCAGGCAATCTCTCAACTACCTCATACCTGATTCCAAATAAAAACACAGTATATGCCTTGCGTGCAAAAGCTACTTTAGCATTTATTTTCCTGTTTCCAGAAAATGAACATGAAGCTGTCAGTATAATATATTCAACATCCTAGAGCAGGGTGCATTAGGAATGAAACTAGTCATCATTAGGACTGCTTTGAGCCCTCTGTCAGACTGACATGGTCATATTTTTCAAAACAAATGCAGTAATACATTTATTGTACTTATTATATAGAGAATCAATAAGGAACTCCTTTTATCATGGTCATAGCTTCATCATTCACAAGCATCAAATGATCAGTCCTTCAACCGTCTCATAGTGCCATCGTCTGTGTTTGTCTGAGATTTCAAAAAAACCCTTGGATGGAAAGTATCAAAATTCTTAGACAGCTGAGTGGGAACAAAGTAGCTAATTCCATCAGCCATCCCTGAAAGTTCAAGCCTGAGCGCTCTTACACAGTCATTTGAACTTTCAATCAGGGGTATCTAGAGCAATAAACTTCTAGATGGAAATCCTTTGCTGGTGGCCTTTCTCTTGGAAAATGGTGGGGGTGTGGGGGTGAAAGTACTGTGAATGACATTCCCTCAGTACAACCTCACTTAGCACAGTTTCGGTGTAAAACTCAATGCATGCACAAAGTCATGGCGGCGTCCTGCTATATGAATGTTCTTCCACAGTCTGAGTTTAAGGGATATATGATCACTCTTTTCAAGTGTTACCCTGGAAACAATTTGTCTCTTGGCAGACGTTGCATACTTACACAGGAAACTAAATTTAAATCCTTAGGCATAACATCTTGGTCATGCCTGCCCTTTTGTTTGAACTCCTTTAATAAAACTCTTGCCCTCACACTTGGCTGTACTAAATCCAAATATGATCTTTGCTTCCTCCTCATTATTAGTTCAGAGGGAACACTCTAGTAGTTGTGTGCAGGATTATCCATTACCTAAAAGGAAAACGTGCCAACTTGGAGCTCTGTTCATAGACTTACATGATGTTTACCCAAGGATTTTCATGCAACTGGCTTATTATGGCCATGTAATTTGCCTCTTCTGAGCAGCTTTACAGAACTGGTATTCATCATCAACTCAGGCTTTTCAGCATACAACAGGTGAGTCAGCTCATAGATGACTTGGGAATAAACAGCAGAACAAGGTGGAGTATTTTAAAAAAAGTGAGCTAAGAAAATAGAACTAGTGCAATCAATCAAAAATATGATTCTTAAATGAGTAGTTTCAGAAGGGGGTGACAACAAATGAATGGAAATGTTATGTACACAACTTAGCCTCATACCTGGCTGAAGACATACAGCGCAACTGGAAATTTTGGAAAGAAGTACCTGCCCACCTGCCTGCTTTCTTGGCCAGCAAGAGCAGTGCTTTCCACACGGATGAGACGCTAAGGCAGCTCTCCACCTTTGCACACAAACACAGGTGTACGCAAACAGGACAGGGGAGAGGAAATCCTCCTGTTATTCCACAGTGCACATAAGCTTGGACTCACACTGCCAATTCTAACAACCATCATTTCTCAGATACCTACAGAGTGGCAGGGCTGGTACAAAGCTCAGGAGCCTACATTGTCCTTTAGTGATGGCAGACTGCCAAAATCTGTGTTCCAATGAGCATGCTCAACATCTCACAGGTCTTCTGGGGGAGCTAAGACCTCCCACATTAATAAGGGGGTTTGGGGATATTTTTTTCCCTGACCTTTGCCTTTTCTTTTTTTTTTTTAATTGATACTGAAACGATCTCAGTGGGCCTGAAAGCATGTGCAAAGGGAGACAAAATTGGATACAAGTCTCAGAAGGATGGCATAAGGATTTAACAATACCTCTCAGACTTGAATCCACTGATGAGGTAGACGCTGGCAGAGGACTGTGAGGAATTATGCAGCGTTCCCTCCCTCTTCTTTTTCTTCATAAAACAGCCTGTAAGCCAGAGAGTGCTTGAGACATGAGCAATGTTTTTGTTGGGAATGGAGTTTTAGAAGTGGGGGGAAAAACAATTTTCAAAATTTACTTTTCATCACTGTGCAACACCTTGAAAATATTTTGGCAAAAAAGCCAGGTGCTGTGCACTTCCAGGATTCTATCAGAGGTTCAGTTTCTTTGGCAGGTAGAATAGAAAATGGTACCAGCATGTTAGAAGAAATATGAATAGCTCTAGTCAAATGCTGTAACCAGGAAAAAGAGAATGCATGTGAAATTTTCTGTGTCTCATCTAAACCATCATTAGGCATGAATTAAGGAAAGTTAACCTTTCTTTTACAAATTCATCACAAATTAAGGCTCTGTTGCGCTGGGAACTTTTGCAAGACGCGCCAAGAAGCAGTTGCTGTATTTCAGTACTTAATGCAAGTAAATGGGACATACAAAGGATGAAAGAAAAGAATTCCACACTCATTTTGCGTGTCATGAGCTGGAAAATGATGTCTTGCAGAAGGTCGCACAAAAAGATTGTGATAATGAGGAATTGCGTGCAAAGCTCTCAAATCCCATTTAATACTACTAAGACAAGCATTTTCTTCTGAGAAGTATGCTTTAGCTTCCTCATTCACACAGCAGGTACTACTCCACTAATGTCAAAGGAATTATTTTTGTTGAATTCTACAAATAAGTATAAAAGTCAAACCTAACCAAAATCATAGTCACTGAACCAGGATCACAAATATGCTCCAGTGGCTGTATGCTACTTCAGTGATACAAGGCAGCCATAAAACTAGATTAAGTAGTGTAAGGCTCCTGTGTGTTACCAGAGAAGTACAGAGCAGCTGGTACATCTATAGAAAATCTATATTGCAATGTTTTACCATTTTGACCCTCTCACCTTTCTGACTTTCTCATCAAAGATTAGTACCAATTCCAGATGCAGTGAAAATACATGGAAAATAAATTACTGGAAAAAAGAAAAACTAAGCATTTCATAGCAGTAACCCAAACAGGTTGTAGCTTCTGTTTCTTAACTTAGTACGCAAGCACATCTCTACTGCTGTGGTTTTAAACTCACTACAATCATATTTCTCTGTAAGGAAGAGACAGCAATATTGGGTTCTTATTAACGTCACACCGTGCTCCACAGCTCCGAAACCAGGAGTTTCTAAGCAGAAATACATGAAGTCTAGAGCAGGCTGAGAACTCCTTAACTGATCATAGCTATTGAAACAATATCCAAAGATTTCAAATCCCTTGTTCTCTCATGTATACTAGACTCTGGTAGCTTCATTGTACACAATTATCACTGCTTAAAAGTCATATGTATCTATAAAACATACTTGGAAAATAGCGTTACACTGTCCTGGTATGGTCTAAATGATCTGCAACGAAATGGGTTGAAAATTCTTTTTAAAATGTAAAATTTCAGAAATTACAAATAAAGTGAGAAAGCATACATCTTCACATATTCTTTTTGCATACTCAGAGCAATAGAAACTTTTTTAAATCCATTTCAAAAATAAGGGAAAAAATCTTAAAATTCTGTGTCTGAGGTTGTTTTCCCATGTCAGTTCATGTAATACTGTAGTAAAGCTTTGGACTGAAATCTGAAACAGTTGGAAAAGGGCAGAAAGAATTTCCTTAAACAAACTTAAACAAGATAGAATTTCCTAGCAGTGAGAATGACTAAATATTGGAATGACTTACTCACACTGGCCTATCTGTAAGAAAAGGCAGTAGATGGCTCACAGCCGGTGTTCAAAGAGGGAAGATCTGGCTGAATATTGTGGTATGTATTTTTCTGGCATGGGAATCTCTGAATCTGAAGTCTTCTCCTCACCTCTTACCTTTTATGCCATGAACATAGCTGCAATGTTTGCTATTCCATTATAAGATAATGAGGTAGAACACACCGTCAGAGAGTTCGAGGATTATAATAAATTAGGGAAAGTCAGTGACAAACTGAGTAGCAGATATTCAGAGGTAATTTGATAAATACGAGGGCAGGGTCAACAGAAAACTTCTGAAGTACAATGCAGAGAAGTGCAAAGTCCTGCACCTGGGACAGAAAAAGTCCATGCATTAACACAGGCTTCTAGGTGGGGGGAGGTAGCCCTGGTAGAAAAGTTGGGAACCAGACTGAATATGAGCCCTACTCTCATCATGAATAATGTGAGCTTAGCTAGATTTAGGAGTAAAGTGGTTAAAGGATCTAGGGAGGTCACTGTCCCCTTCCATTTGGCACTGATGAGGCCCTATCTGTGTCCCATTTTGAGCTCCCCAGTACCTGTCTGAGGCTAGAGGATGGAGCTGGGATTTAAATATTATATAGAACAATTCTTAGGGAAATAGATGCTTGGATTGGAGATAGAGATATTTAATGTTTCAGAATAAACAGAAGGTCCAGATGAAACAGTTCTCATTTGTCTCTTCTGTCCTTAATTTTAATGTAATCTAAAATAACCAGCTCTATGAAGTCAGTTCATTTCACTGGTGGTTTTGGCAGAGTTTCTCTCCCACCGTGTTGCCAGGAAACATGGCAGAGTAAAATGACTCTTGGGCTGTCACAGCTTTAGGCCTTATGACTCTAAGGGATGAATGCCAAGGCAATCATCATGCTGGGGAAGTTGCACACTTTGCAAGCTCTGCAACATTAAGTGCCCCCATTGAAGGGAAAACTCATGAGGTCAGTGGAGAAAAAAGACACAGAAGGAAGGAGCTAGAAAGCAGTTAATCCCACCATTTAATCTGTACTGGACTACTACTGCCTGCATTTCATTTGAGCAGATGCTACCTGAGCAGACAATCTAAAGACAGCAATACAAACTGAGAAATTAAACAATGGCAGCACAATAACTCCTCTTCAGCAGAAATGTGATGAGGGATTCTGCAGACTAGCCCACTCCACCTAGCTTTACACCTTGCCTTGCCTTGCCTTGCCTTATCTTTTTTAATATTGTCTTATTTTGTCATTTTTTTTTTTTATCTTATCAAGACACTCCTGTTTGAGCTAGCTGAGAATAAATCTATCCTAATTTTTCTACCAGGTTTTCCAGCCTGTATTAAATTTGTCACTCATGGATAAATAATCTGTTATCCTTCTGCAACAAATTAATTGCAGGCTGTTACAGAATGAGTGATGTGGGTACAAATTCTGTGAGTCTCTGCTATATAAAATTCAACATAGCTTTTGCTGTTGTGATAATACTGTGCCAATATCCTTGGCAAAAAATACAGAATATGTGTACACCATGCAGGAAACTTTCAGGTCAGTATTGACAGTTGCATATTATGTACTTTTCAAAAAACTTGAAAAGATATAGAAAGGATTGTTCTGAAGTATTCCTGCTACCCTGCGTACTTTATAAACTGCCTCGGGTTCAACATATGGTGCATTTTTCTAAAGTAATTGTAAATAAATGCTTCTGATTGCTTTCAGAACTGCACCCAGCTCATCACTGTAATCCTACCATAAAATGTATGTCAGTCATTAAAAAATGAATCAAAAATCTACAGACATGTGAGTGTCATGTTCTGTTAACCTGGCTTGGCTTTCTACACATATGGTGGATGAAGGAGTGGAACAGCTATGGTATAATTAAAATTCAGTCCTGCAAATAGCTGCATAAGCTTAACGATCACTCTTTTGGGGGATGACTATACTGAGGTCTGCACTATGACTGCAATTCATACCAGTTGTTGAAGCTGATTTATCTTTAAACTAGCTCATTAGGTACTGCTAGAAAAGCAATTATCACAGTACAGAACACAATATGGGCGAATTCCATGAATCTTTACAAAGCCCCCTGTGGGTTTTGCATCTTGCCCTGAATCCTGCATTTCTATCTACATTTCTAGTAGTGTCCAGGCAAGTTTACTTAGAAATGGCTTGTGACTGTATGTATAAGTTGTAGGCACAGTACAGAAAAATTCTCAGGTGGTGAGGACTATTTAACACAATTAGGCTTTTGTAATAGTACCATAAAAATGTGTTTACACATGGATATGGACCTTTCTTGAGACAAATAGATCCCAGCAACTGGTACAGTTGAGACTCTGAAGTACATGACTTCTTGTACTGGAGGGAGCTCTGCGCTGAGATATTTCAGAAACTGTGGTTAGTCTCCACTTAGCGTAAAGCAGTATGTTGTGAATCTGCAGCCTTGGTTGAAGTCAGCAGGAACTGCATGAGTGTAAAGAAAGAATTTGGCCCATTAGGACCTAATATGGCACATCAAAGGAAGATAGAGCTGGCATCTTTTGGAGAACATTCTGATATTCACATGCAAATGCACACTGTGGGTGGCATTGAGCTGGGTATGAATTGATTGGAGCATAGACAAGAACCAGAGCAACTGCAGCTAAGAGGAGGTCTGCAGACCACCCCCAGGATGTTGTAAGACCACCGGTTTCCTTCAGAAGGAAGGAGGCTAGAGTAAATGAAGACTACAGAGCATTACAGGCTCTTGCAACAGAAAGAAATTTACTGTTACCAATGGGAACTGTGACTAGGAAGAGGGGCTGAGTACAATTTTTTGTTCATACTTGGGACTAGCTCCTGAGAACTTACTGAGAAAAAAAATCAGTTGAGCAAACCTGGTAAAGTGGTGAAAACGTGCAGCTCAGGCACGATAGGGGCTCTGATTCTAGTCTATTCAATTTAGCGGTTTTTTTCCAGTCATTTGAAGATCATCTCTTGTCGTTACAATGAAATGTGCATTGTGTTGTCTGATGTTAGTTTATTCTGTTTTTGTAATGCACAGGTGTATGTGCACACGCATGCTAGGATATCTGATGGTGTGCATTTGTTCTGGGACTGATTGCTCTCCTCATGGTCACAGCTAGCACATTAAAGATACGTATCTGAATCTAATATGCTGTATTTAAAACCTTTTGATACACTGCTTTCTACACTCTAAGGCTGTGTTCTGGTTTCTTCTTTCCTAATGTGTGTGGGCTATTTCATGTCCCTCATTACTCCTCAGATTCATCGTGCCAGACCCCTCTCATGCTGGCAGCAGCAGCATGTGCACTTTGGTGATTTGTAATACAGGGCTCCTTGGGGAAGAGTGTGTTCCACTGGCAGTAAAAGGGGTTGGTGTGCAGGTGGAAACTTGTTTAAACAAACCTGAACTGAAGCTGTGCTATAATGGAGGTTGGTAGATTAACATAAGCTCTGAGTGTCCAGAAAACCTAGGTTATTTTATGCATCAGAAATCTACATGGAGTCTTCATTTCAGAGATTTCCATTGACTGAAAGCAAAAAGAAACTACTACTGGAGTAAATCAGAAATGAAAATCAAATATTATTGCATATTAGACTGCAGGTGATGTGCATGGGGGAAAAAACACAGAGTTGTTGTCAGCATGGTTAATAAATAAATTGATTGTGTTTTCACAGCCCACTAAAGTCTTTGGTTTTGTTTCCAAGTTCCTGAAAAAAAATTTCAAATATAAAAATGTCTCACAAAACCTGTCATTTTGCAAAATCCCAAGGGTGTGAGGGGGAGAAAAAATAAGGTACTGGTAGATAAATATCAGAAGTTGCTGACTAAATATTCTTCCTTGAGTAATCTACTCCCCAGATAACGCTATTATCTAAAAACTATAAATGTGGTTTTCTATTCAGACAGTTGAATGGAAAGGTTCAGAGAGCAAGTTTGGTTCAGACAATCACCCAGAATTCTGACTGTTTATTGAAATTATTTGAGCTTATCAAATCTCCAGTTTGAACTGGCAGTCTCCTGAAAACTAGCAAATTCATGTGAGATTTCTGGCACTTACCTTTCAGGTGCTAGCCAGAAACATTTTTGTAGTGTTACAGTTTCAGACCTTGATGGCAACTACAATTGTGAAAATAAAAACTTTCTGCCTAGTTGTTCCAGGATTTCAGAAATATCCCATAGTTTGGTTCTGAAAGTGTGAAAAGGCTGAGGAGAAAGTATTTAATTTCCTTTTTCTTTTCTTTTCTTTTCTTTTCTTTCTTTTCTTTTCTTTTCTTTCCTTTTCTTTTCTTTTCTTTTCTTTTCTTTTCTTTTCTTTTCTTTTCTTTTCTTTTCTTTTCT
>WYDI02023917.1:4552-16181 GCA_009867235.2 Psittacus erithacus | reverse complement strand
GCTGGGCTCCGTCCTGCCCATAGCACAGCGCTCCTACTGGGCTGCATCCCGCCCACAGCCCACTGCTGCTGCTGGGCTCCATCCTGCCCACAGCCCAGCGCTGCTGCTGGGCTCCCATGGCACTGAGGGCCTCAGCTACACAGTTCAGGAACACTTCCAGGGATGGTGACTCCACCACTTCCCTTGGGAAGCCTGTTCCAAGCTGGATCTCCCCTCTGGGGAGGGAATTGCTCCTAACTGGGATCAGTCCTCAGGGCTGGGCTGCTCCTGCTCCCACTTTGCCTTCCAGCACCCATCCCTGCATCAGGATGACATCTCAGTGTCCCCCAGCATCCAGGTACCCCCGACGCCGCCGCTGCCTCGAGCATCCCATGGATGCATTCCCAATCCAGCCCTTGGCTCGCATCTCCAGGACCATTTGGGCTGAAAACAACCCCCAGAGGCCTCTTCATCCGATGGGCTCCCTCCTGCTTAGGGCTGGGGAGGGATTGGCCATGGGATGAGTTTAAAGATGGGATTATTCCTGTTCAAATTGTGATTAAAGCACCCTGGAGCCCTCCGGCCGCACTCTTAAACCCAGCTCTAATCTCGCCCCGGCAGCAAGGCTCCGTCAATAGCTCCAAATCTCTCTGCTGTTGGTTTATCTGCTGGGGATTAAGCTGGGGGGGTCCCTGAACTTGTATTAGGAGAGATAAACCCCCCCCCCCCAGAGCTCTGTGTGTGTGGGGCTGTCCTCTGCCATGTCTCACAGGGAAGGGGGTGATGCCATTCCCATTGCTGATCCCTGCCCATAGCTCTGGGATGAGCGGCTCCATCCCCGCAAGCTCTGCTGTTAGCCCGGGGTTTTCCATCCCTTCCTGCTGGAGCACCAGGATCCATCCAAGGGATATCTCAGGAGCATCCCAAATGTGATCTCGGAGGCTTCCAGACCAGGACAAACAGTGGGATGAGGGGAGAAGGATGAAGTGCTGAGTGTGGCATCCTTCAAATGGAGCCCATGGTCCACCCGGACTCCTGCACAGCCGGCTACGGTGGCACCTTGTAACCCCTTTAGGATCCATCTCCTGTGCTGCAGCATTGCTTGCTGGGATGCTGGCTGCATGCACTGGAAGATGCTGGATGCTGCAGGGATGGGGACGCCCCATCCATAGGAGTTACCCACTCTCATATCCATATCCAGGGGTTTGGAATCATGGAAAGAAGAGGCTGGTCCTGAAGGTGCAGATGTGCAGATGATGGTTTGGTTGCCCCAAGGGCTTTGGTCAATCAGTTTAACCCCTGATATTAAACCGAGCTGCATCCTGGCACATCCCAGGGGCTCAAGCATGGCACCACCACATTGATCACATTGGGACCACACTCGGGGTCCTCTCCTATGGGACCACACAAACAGCCAGGAAATTCATTGCCCAAATCTGATGTTCCCAAGGGGACAAAGACGATTAAGTCGGGAATGAACAGCCGGACACTGCGGCTTAGTGGGAAAAGGCTGGAGGCTTCCCGAGCTGGGCACGTTGCGGAGCTCAGCGGCTCTCGGGGTTATGAGATTACCATCAATATCAGGCTTACAGCTCTAAATCCAGGCTTTAACCGGGATCAGCAATTCCTGAGCTCCGGAAACCCCCCCCCTGCTCGGGAAACCAGGACAGCTCGGAGGCAAGACCCACGCAGGGAAGAGCTGCTCCCAGCTATGGCTTTCCCAATGGGAGGTCCTCCATGGACACCACCACCATTGACCAGGCCTCAGCGTCTCCCATGGGAATGCTTCGTGTGGGATGAAGCATCCTTCTCTTGGGGTCTTCCACACTTGCACAGGGAGGACCATGTAGGAGGTTGCTCTCACTTGGCCCTTTCAGCTCTGATGGTTGCCTTCTCCTTGAATGTTCCCCAATGGCTTCTTCCTTCTATCCTTAAAACAGGGATCCTGGGCTCTGGTCAGCTTCCCAAGGGTGAGGTTGGCTCTGCTGTCCAATCTGGCCTCCGCATGGACCCACATAGAGACCCTGGTGGAGTTAAAGCAAAGCTTTAATAGCTCGAGTCCATCTGGAGCTGTCTCTGCATCCCAAATCAGCGCTCATCCAGCAGCTGGAGATGATGGAGGAGATGATTGAGCACAGAGGCTCCCTACAGCAGCTCCAGCCTCCCTGGTCCCTTCTCCCTGTAGGAAGAGCATCCTCCAATCTCAGCGATGCCATCATGTGGAAAGGGGCAGGTTTTAACAAGGGAATGTAATTGATCATTAGGGCTACATAACGAACCCCACTTGAAGGCCATTTACTCATCCATCCGTAGCTCAAAGTGGGTCCTCACTATGGCTGGTACAAAGCAGGGTTGCCCTTCCCAACATCCACATATTCCCAGCCCCATTCCTTCCTGGTTATGAGACCTATCCCAGCCTCTCCCTATCTGGTGTGGGGTGGAAGATGGACCTGCTCCATCCCACGCTGTGCCAGTCTTGGGCAGCACATATATAGGCCCTATACCTATAGATGAGGAAGGACCATGAGCTCTATTTAGAGGATCCCACACGTAGCACTTCATCCTTCTCCCCCAACCCCCTGTCTGCCCTGCTCTGGAAGCCTCAGTGCCATGGCTTAGCGGTGGCCTTGGCATTGCTGGGGAACGATTGGATTTGAGGAGCTGAAAGCTCTTTCCCAACGTGATCCCATGGAGCGTGGAGCCCATCCCCGCAGCTCCAAGCTCCGTGTCCTGCGGAGCCACATGGGATTTCCTCCACACAGCCCCACTGCACGCACACAGGGGTATTCCCTCGCCAGCTGTGCCTCCCGGCTCTCTTGGCACAGGCTGGAGCTGCTGCAAGAGCCAATTCCCGGCTCTTGGGCACACACAGGCCCTGGGGAGCTGGCACCGAGCAGGGCTTGGCCACCGACCAGGAAGAGAAGGGCCAGGACACAGCTGGAGCCTCAGCACCAGCGGGCAGCAGCCGCTGTCCTTGTCCCACTGCACCCATGGGGTCGCAGTGAGCTGGGTGCATGGGCAGGGTGTGGGGACCACACAGCCCCCGTGTGATGTGTGCAAGTCTGGGGTGCAGAGAGGTGTTATGTGGAGGTGGTGGGAAGGGTCTGCCATAGGCTACAGTAACCCCAGCCCATGGTACAGAGTGGGGCAGGGTGAGACTCATCCACATGTAGGTGCAGCCCCACGTATGTGCAGCCCCAGGAAGGGACTTCCTCATGTAGGTGCTTCCTCATGTAGGTGCATCCCCATATAGGTGCATCCTCACGTAAGTGCATCCCCATGTAGGTGCACCCCCATGTAGGTGCACCCCCATGTAGGTGCATCCCCATGTAAGTGCATCCTTACATAAGTGAAGCCCCATGGAGATCCATCCCCATGTAAATGCATCCCCACATAGATGCATCCCCATGTAAATGCATCCTCATTTAGGTGCATTCCCATGTAGATGCATTCCCATCTAAATGCATCCCTACATAAGTACATCCCCATGTAGATGCATCCCCACATAGGTGCATCCCCATCTAGATGCATTCCCACATAGGTGCATCCCCACGTAGCTGCATCCCCATATAGGTACATCCCCATGTAGATGCATCCCCATATAGCTGCATCCCCATATAGCTGCATCCCCACATAGCTGCATCCCCATATAGCTGCATCCCCACATAGCTGCATCCCCATGTAGATGCATCCCCATCCCGCTCCCCAAACCATCCTCTCCCCACTTTCCTGTGGGACACTCAAGGTCTCTCCTCACCACCCCCTTGCCCACGTCCTGCCCCTTGTGCAGCTCAGCCCCATTCCTCAGCATCTCCCGCCCCCTGGCAATGGGTGTGGGTGACCCCCAAGATCCACCAAAAGCCCCCAAGAGCACAAGGACACATTGAGTGGGGGGTCCCCATGTGAGGGGCAATGGGGAGGAGACACCTCACTGGCAGCCAGGAGCTGCTTTGGGGTCTGGAGGACCTGGGGGGCTGCAGGGGCCGGGTCATGGTAGGGTGATGGCTTGGATGGGGTGAGGCCAGGACACACGTGTCCCCTGTATGGGCACGATGGTGGAGCATGTGGGATGTGGCAGACCTGGCCAGGACACATGTCATCACGTATGTGCGTGGCGTGTCCTCATGCAGGTGTGTAAAGGCCTGCCCACATGTCTGTGCCACGTGTGGGTGATGTCTGTGTGCTGCAGCAACACGTATGTCTCTGTGCATGTGCGCATGTATCTCTACATGCGTGTGAGCACGTGTTCATGGCATGCGTCCCAGGAATGCAGGCACCAGACAGGCAGAGACCTTCCCACTATGGCCCATGGCCAGCACCAGTCACCAGCACCCCATGGAGCCCAGCCCCAAGGTCAAGGATCCCAGATGGACCCCACGATGGGGGATTGGATGCTCTGGTCCCCGCAAGCAGCCCCTCAGCATCACCCGCATCGCACTGGAGACCCCAGACAAGGAGACACCAACCCAGGGGCGATGCTGCTTGAAACAAGACCACGACTTTATTTGAGCTAAAACCCCCAAATCTGCTTTCTTTACAAAAGGATAAACGTTTGCTCTCAGTACAAAAGGGAAACAGGGCCCGGAGGGGACCCAGGGGCCGGGCAGGGAATTCCGGAGCTCGGATCATCTCCGAATTCCCAACTCCATACAAAACCAAGGAGCTTTGGCCACTGAGCCAATGGGACATCAAAAATAGGGGCCTGGGATTTCTTAGAGGCAAAAATAGTTGCATAGGCTTTGGAAGTTATTGCTTATGTGGGAATACGAGGGATGAGTTGGGAGCTGCCGGGCTTCCCGAATCCAACCGACGACCATCCTAAAGGTGGGATTTGACCTTAAAGTGGGTGAAATTCTTGGAAAATGGGCAGGGAAAGAATAAATTAAATAAATAATGGCTAATAAATAACCCCGGAGCAAGAGCACTGCAAAGGGGACGTCTCCACACCGCTAACGCCAGCTAAGCACTGGGAGCCAACTGGGAAAGGAGGAGGCTGCTTCGCATGTTCCCTATTCCATGTGGGATGGAAGGAACTAAATGGAACCCCCCCACTCCCATAAATCATTGGTGATCCAGGAAGTTCAGACGCGTTTCTGCTGGCAGGAAGCGGTCGGGACACGGATCAGGATGGAGAACGCTATGAACCATAAGAAGATGTGGAGCAGGAGCAAGGGTTCAGTGGGAGCTCCTCTTCCAGCCAGGATCTTTGTGCTCTGAACGGTCAGGAGTCCCATAAAGAGGTTTCAAGATCCATGTGCTGAGTATCTCATGCTGGTTGTAGGTCACAAGCAAGGTCTGGCGCTCAGCGTGATGAAGGGACCATCATGGAGAAGCTCGGAGCTTGCTGGACCATGCTGACCATGGGTGATACAGTGGCAGCTAACATAAAGCTTCAAGGAGGAGCAACCGTGTTGGTCTTCTGCAAGTGGTCCAGATTATTCCCTGAACTGGGAATACCATGACCCCATCAGAGCGTGGGGAATGGGAACTGGTCATCCCAAGGGGCAGGAGGGGCTTGTCTCCACCTATGTGAGACCCACATCCCACAGTTCCAAGGAGGGAGGAAAAGGAGCTGTAACGTCTTGACAATGGATGACCCCGAGTGCTGGAGTGCATCAAGTCCTGCAGGGTGAAGCCACCTTCATGAGCATCTCTGGGGGAGAAGGAGATCATCACGGCAGCACCTATTGGGATAGGATGGGAGGACCACTGAGCCTTCCCCAGCCACGTCCTGCAGAGATGCTCAGAAGTCTCTCACCCCATAGCGATGACCTCCCAGTTGTGTCCATTCTACAACCAGCTCCACGACGATGCTGAGCTTCTCTCTGCAGCAAGGATTCGGGTCTACCTCTGCTTTGCTACTCATTGAAGATGGCATTGAGCTGGGGAGCAGCTACGTGGTGTGGGTAGGACTCGTAGCCCATGTCTATGGGGATCTCGTAACGGGGCATCGTGCTTTGGAAGTGGGACGTATGTCCATGTGCTCCAGCCAGGCTGACCGAGGGGTAGTGGGCCATGAAGGTGTAGGATTTATCCAGGTCTGGAGACCCATCTTGCTTCAAGGAGAAGTTCCCACTGATGCTCAGGGGTGGCGTCAGGGGACCCTCATAGGGGGGAGTGGTGCAGTCAGAGGGATGGTTTCCAAAGGAAGCATCCACCAAGCTCTTGAAGGTGGGGGGCTTTAAATGCAGCAGATGGGCTTCCATAGTCCCATAGGGTGGGCTTGGGAGCCCCGGGGACTGGTAGCTGAAGGAATGGCTGGCTATGGCCGATTCACACACCGGGGCCTTCTCCTCGTGCTTCTCCAGGAACAGGGTCTGTGGTCCCAGCTGCAGGCACCCGGCCACCAGGTTACTGGTGGGCTGGGACAAGCCCTTGCAGAGCATCTCCACGAAGCTCTTCCCTTCGGGAGTCTGCCCCGTCTCGAGCACCTCGGACAGAGCCCAGATGTAATTCCTCGCCAGCCTCAGGGTCTCGATCTTGGACAGCTTCTGGGTCTTGGAGTAACAGGGCATCACCCTCCTCAGGTTGTCAAGAGCATCATTGAGGCCGTGCATCCGCGTGCGCTCCCGGGCATTGGCTTTCACCCGTCGGGCTCTGAACCGCTCCAACCTTGCCTTGGTCATCTTCTTCTTCTTTGGGCCTCTCCTCTTGGGCTTTTCCCCATCATCCTCTTCCTCCTCTTCCTCCTCGATGCTGTTGTGCTCTTCGTTCAAGGCAGACATCAACGCAAAAGGACCTTGCCTGCTGTCCTCTGCCTTCAGCTCGTCCTTGGAGCCCAACGCTTCGTCCATCCAGGGTTGGGTGCTCACGAGCTCCGCCATCTCTTTGGGCTTGGCGTAAATCTTGGTCATCTCTGATCTCTGCAACAGAGGGATAAGGAGATGTTAAGGAATTGCAGAGGAAGAGTCACCCAATGTGATGGGGGCGTTAGAGACTGAGCTCAGAATCCTCTCCCAGAGACATCAGCTCCTTTCTGTCCACTAATGGTACCCATAGCACCTATTAATCCATCATCCACCTCTTTATCCATCTACAGCAACCCCTGGTGAATGCTTTGGGAAGCCACCCCTGGGGCCCAGCAGCTCTTTTGCAGAGCTCAGAGCTTCCAACAACTCAGTTTTGACGTTATTCCCACTGACGAATCCCTCCCCTCATGGCTTCAACCCTGATCATCACGTTATGGGTTGCAGCAGGGCGATGGGAAGCCTCTGGAGATGCTCCTGTGGTTGAACGTTCGCTTTGCTCCGCCATAAGGAGCAGTCACACCACACAAACCAGCTTTGGATTCATGGTGCTGAGCCCCCAGATCCTGTCATCATCCCTGACTCATTTAATAAAGCTTAACATGTAAGCAGCTTTGCTGAAAGTGCTGCCCGAGCCCTGGCTCCGTGGCCCCTGTCCATTCCATGTGGAAAATCCCACTTCTAATACACGGGATGTGGCTTGAGGCTGGATTAGGGGGTTAATTGCTGCTCACAGCCAGTGGATCCCCGGAGGACCAGGGAGCCCCAGCTGATGGAGCAATAGGGATCTAGGAGATGCTGCTGGGTGAAGGTGCTGAAGAACCAGCTTTGGGATGAATGGAGCTGGACCAAATTCCTTCTGAGATCCCCAGGGCTTTGCATGGTGAGAGCAGCCCTAAAACAGCTGCGGATCTGCTCCAAGGCAGCTTGAGGAGCACGTTCATTCCATCCTTGGGGATCCCAGAGGATCCATCCCCAAGCATCCTGCAGCTCCCATCCCATCCCATCCCATCCATCTGGGTGCATCCCATGCACCAGAATCCACCCCAGCAGCAAATCACTGGATTCAGCCCAGTGTCCTCCCCATTCCCATCATTTCTCAGCGCGGTATTCCCATGGAGCTGCGGAAGGTTTTCTTTTTGGAAATCTACTTTGAATTTTTAGGGATTTTGTTCCTTTTCTCCAAAATATTGATGTGTTAAAAAGGTGGGAAAAGCGGACAAAGAGGGAATTGCCTGATGGAGTCACTCCAGGAGTTTCCCAAGTAGGAAGCTTTGGAAATGGGAAGGGGAAGCTTTTCCAGCCCCATTATTCTGGATCTTTCATGGAATCATGGAATGGTTTGGGTTGGAAAGGACCATAAGGATCCAGTTCCTCTTCCCTGCATCCCACATCACCTGAAAGAACCAGAAGAAACCCAAGGTGGGAAAAAGCCCATTGTGGCCAAAACCTTCCTTTTCAGGTGGGGAATGCTCAGCCCATCTGGCACCCGGAGCTTTCCCTTTGTGTCCCAGGCTCCCATCCCAAAACAAGTGGGTTCAATTCCTTCACCTTTCCTGCAGGAGCAGGAATCTGCTTTCAAGCCTCCAGTGGTTTCCTCCTTGATTCCCCAAAAGAGGACAGTTGGAGACCATGGAAATTAGGATTTGAGTCCTCCGCACTGTATCCTGCCTGGGAATAGGGTAGGATGTGGCTCAGCTATAGGGGACCCTGTGAGCTCTGGCTGAGCACTGGCTGCATCCCAGAGGATGCTTCACTGGGAATGGGGCTGTGCTTGAGGAGCTGCCCCATCGGGATAAGAGGAGCAAAAGTCGGGGGCTGCGGCAGGTTCTTCATCACCTCCATCCCCTTCATCACCTCCTTCACCTTCATCACCTCCAGCCCCGACGTGACACAGAAGGCACCGATGCCCAGTCCCGATGTTCCCCCAACTCGGGTCCTCCTTGTCCCTGCATCCCGCATCCCTTCGGGATGAAGCCGCATCCTCGGGACCCAGGGAGCTCCGGTCCCATCCCACCCTTCACCAGCACTCCCCGTATCCCCTCTCGGAGGTCTCAGAACCCCCCCAGGTCCGGGTCCCGCTGCTGTCGGGGCAGAGCCTCCCGGCTCCATCCCCGGGTACCGGGAGGCACCGAGCGGCCGCGGGGTCCGTCGGAGGGCTCTGCGCATCCCTTCGTGTCCCCGCACCTTCGTTTCCTCCCTTACCTGGGCACCGGAGCGAGTCCCCGCTGTCACTTCCCCCTGCGCATCGCTCCTCCAGCCCCGGAGCGGCACCGGGAGCGGCACCGGCGGCGGCTCCGCTGTCGGGCGGTTTTGAGCCCGGCGCTGCCGGCGGCTCCTGCCCGGCCGCGGGTCCCGAGTGGCTCCTCCTACGGGGGGAGGCGGCCCCGGACCCGGCTCCTCCCGCAGCCCCACCGAGGCCCCGACGGCAGCGGCAGTGGTGGGGGTCTCCGGGGGTGCACCCTGGGGTGACCCGGGGTGGGTGTCCCTGGATGAGCATCCTCGGGTGGGTGATGCGGGGACCGGGGTGCCCGGGGTGGGCAGCCCTGGACCAGCGCCCTGGGATGAACACCTTAGGATGAGCATCCATAGTGAGCAACTCTGGATGGGCACCCTTAATGGGGACCCCTAAATGGGAATCGCTGGGTGGGGACCCCTGGACCAGCACCCTGGGATGAGCATCCTGGGATGAACGCCTTAGAATGGGCATCCATAGTGAGCAGCTCTGGATGGGCACCCCTTGATGGGGATCCCTAAATGGGAACTGCTGGGTAGGCATCCCTGGAGGAGCATCCTGGGATGAGCACCTCTGGATGGGCATCCATAGGTGAGCAGCTCTGGATGGGCACCCCTTGATGGGGACCCCTATATAGGCATCCCTTGATGGACACCCCTGGACCAGCACCCCTAAATGGGCATCCGTGGGTGGGCATCCCTGGACCAGCACCCTCATATCTGTATCCTGGGATGAAGACCTTAAGATGGGCATCCATAGGTGAGCACTTCTGAATGGGGACACCCAAATGGGCACCCCTGAATGGGCATTCCTGGACCAGCACCCCTGGATGAGCACTTTAGTATGGGCATCCTTAGGTGAGCACTTGAATGGCAACACCTAAATGGACACCCCTGGATGGGCACCCCTAAATGGGAACGCCTGGACCAGTCCCTTTGTAAGAGCATCCTGGGATGAACACCTGAGGATGAGCATCTGTAGATGGACACGCCTAGATGGGCACCCCTGGATGGACAGCCTGGATGGGGACCCCTAAATGGACACCCCTGGGTGGATACCCCCGGATGAGCATCCCTTGATGGGAACCCCTAAATGGGGGCTCCTGGATGAGCATCCCTGCACCAGCACCCTCCGAAGAGCACCCTGTGATGAGCACCTTAGGATGGGGACCCCTGGCTGAACACCCTGATGGGTGCCCAGCTCCCCCAGCACCAGGACAGCCCCTCCATGGAGGGAGTCTCCCCCCATCCCACAGTGCCAGGGGCTGGGATGGGGGGGGGGCCAAGAGCCGGGTGTCATCATTCACCCCCCTCCTTGTCCAGACCCTGCCACAGTGACACCAGCGCTGGGACACAGTGGGGGGGGACACTGACGACGCCCCAAAAGTCATTTCCCCCCCTCCTCCCCCCCCCATTCCCCTCCATCCCTACCCAGTCTCTGATCCCGCATCTCAGCATCACAGCATGGCATCCACGCAAGGGATGCAGGCACCAGCCCACAGGACCCTTCACCATCATCCCAAGCTCGCGGCTCCGGCAGCCTGGGATTAGCGGGAATACTGATGAATTCATTGGTGGATTCATGGCTCCATTCCCGGCTCCATTCCCGGCTCCAGGCTGGGCAAAGAAGGAACAGATTGTGGCCAATAAATCTGCCTGTTGCCACGTCCAGCCCCAGCCCCATCCCCATCCCCTCCCTGGCAGATGGTTCCAACAGGTCCCAGCACCCGCACAAAGGGGCCAGTGGGTGCCCCAGGGATGGGGGGGGGACACACACAGTGAAAGGTTCCCCCACACACACACACATTGCCATCGATGGCTCCGGGATCTGGGAATGGGAATGGGAATGACCCCGGAGCGATGGCGGGAGCATTGTGCGCTGCCGGCCACGTGCCGCTGCCTCAGCCCATTGTGTGGGGCTCAGCATCTGCTGGCGCTGGCCTCCCCCCCAAGACATGTTCCACCTCCCCATTCCCACCTCCAGCCCCGACCCAAGGGCTGGGAACACCGGGATGGGGACATCGGGGTGGGCAGAGTGGGGGGGGCTGTGGCTGGGATGCAGGGAGAGCCCCCATCCCCATCCCGAGTGGCATTGGGGGACTCCAAGGTGGACTTTCCATCCCTTCTGGGTGTCCTCCATCCCTATTTAGCCCTCTCATCCCTTGGGGTCCTCACATCCCACCCTGTTCCCCCCATCATCGTCTCAGCACCCCACATCCCTTCCCAGCCCTCCATACTCAGGCACTGGTGGCTCCAGTAACCAGCTCATCACCCCACAGCAGCCTCGGCTCAGGGATCCCCATCATCCCTGCACATCCCGAGCCTCAGTTTCCCTCTTTGTTGTGGGGCTTTGAGCAAACCATGAGGAACAGAGTGCACTGTCCCCATGACACCTAGAGATGTGCTGGGGATGCAGCCCGGGACATGGTGATGCTCCACCTCTATGATGCTCCACCTCAGTGATGCTCCACCTAAGGATGCTTCACCTAAGGATGCTCTACCTCAGTGATGCTTCACCTCAGTGATGCTCCACCTAAGGATGCTCTACCTAAGGATGCATCACCTCAGTGATGCTCTACCTAAGGATGCTCTACCTAAGGATGCTCCACCTAAGGATGCTCTACCTAAGGATGCTCCACCTCAGTGATGCTCCACCTAAGGATGCTCTA
>WYDI02023915.1:0-18105 GCA_009867235.2 Psittacus erithacus | reverse complement strand
CAATTACCACAAAATTATTATCTATGGATTGTCCATTGTGGAGAGGGAACCACAGGGAAGGGAACGCAATAGAACTTGCTTTTTATTTTGATTATACGGTTTCTGAAACTCAAAGAGCACTTTGTCATAGAAGAATGAAGTGTGTATTCGAGTTGCATTACTTAAAATTAAAAGATATCTCATTCAAAGCAGATTAGTTCTCTTTCTTTTAGGTAGACTTAGTTGTGCTTATCTCCATGGGAACACTCCTATTAAAGTCAGTTACAGATTTTTAAAGGTTCAAGAGAGGAGACTGGAAAAGTTTTATTTTTCATCTCCAGTCATTTCTCTCAAGACATAAAAAAAAAGAAAGTATTAATATAAAATGCAGTATGAATAACACTGCTACCCTCAGCAACCCAAGAGAACTAGTCCTACAGATTAGCTAAGAAAAAGGAACACGTTTTCTATCTATTTTTTGCATATATTATCTAAAATTTGTCTTATTCTTCGCAATGAACAGTAGTACTGTCAGCTTGGCTGAACCAGAGTGCCACAGTATCTAGCAAAAAAAAAAAAGCCCACAAAACAAAATTGTATAATCTTGGACTAGCACCAATTTAGGCACAAAAAATTGCCTCTGGCAACGCGATGCTTTTCACGCTTTCTGTGAGGATTGATCTGACTGAGTCTGGCAAATGTGAAGTTGCAGTAACACAACACTATTAAATGAGAAAATGGCAATTGTAGAGAGAGCAAGACATGGTACTGCTACTTGCCAGATGTCATAATTGCTGACCACTATTTGTTTTTTCAATGTCATCTCTGCACCATTGTTCACATCTCCTTTGAAGATCCCTGAAGTAGCGTGAGTCTAAGGGCGGGGTGGTGGTGGTTATGTTTTGTTTTGTCACTCTTTCAACACTGCCACGTGGCTAAGCAGACTGCTTCATTGAGCCACTGCTTTCCTTAGGATACTTGAAATCAGTACTGAAATAAAAATGAGCTGTTGTGTTGCCTAAATGTGGTGATGACATTCTGCTCCAGATGTCGACGACAATGGCCTCATCTAAACTCAGAACAAGTGGCATCATAACAATTTTGATGGAAGCAGCTGCCCATTTCAGTTAATGCTACTCTCAAAGCATGAATGGAATGGGAAGCCTGTTAATTTGATGTGCTTCTTCTATTAAACTGATGTAATCAGGATATATACCAATCAATAAGACTGACAGCTTCCTGAAGCAACAGTAGGGAGGCAAGTTCCCTTTTTTCAGGTGAACTTTAAATAGGCATAAATTATTGAGTAAGAAAACTACAGTAGTAAGAAAAAATACTGAGGAAAAAAAACCAAACAACAATGTCTTTGGGGAACTGCTGCATCTAGACTGGAAGAATTGAGGGATTAGCACGGTTTCTTTTCCTATGTTGGCACTCTGCTCCCTAGATACTCCAAAACAAACCAGTCAGAAGTAATAGCATCCCTAAAAGTCTCTACTAATACACCTAATGATTTTTTGCTTCCTTAGGTTTGTTTTTGGTTTTGGTTTTCTTTTCTCTTCAGGAAGGCATACACCAAGTGCAAAATCTTTTCATACCCCAGTTTGCCTTACCTTCAATTCAAAATGTTGGGTTATGACATCACTAAAAGCTAGATACTTACAAGACCAAAATAGAATCTCTGCTGACAAATGCACTTAATGGCAGAAAGCACTTAGCAGAAGGTAGCTTGCCAGATGGCTTTGCTGCCTTTTTTTCCTTTTAATTATTGTTATGAGAAAGCATTTTAGTAAAAATTGGAAATGACCAGACTCTCAGCCCTTCCCAGCACTTCTCTGTGAGCAACCGCCCTTTCTTTCCTACCACTTCACTCATCATCACATGCAAAGATGAGAGCATTTGTGAAACTCCGTTGCTTAGCTAGTGCTTTAACAGTGAGTCGAGGCAGACAGACCTCCTTGGAAGCTGAGGAAGGGTTCTAGCATTCATCACCAAAAGAGCAGAGACTTCGTCTTCTTTGAGAAATTTTCTATATACTTCCCGCCATTGTTAACATCACACCAATGGTGACTTAGCTGCTGTTGTTTTTAATATCAAGTGCATTAGCTCAATGCTCAGGCTTACATGATGCAACGTCATCAAAGACAGTCCCCACTGATAGACTATTTTTGGCTCCCAATATGGATCACAGCTGTAGATTTAAACTGCTTTTGGCAAGAAGGAATTTTTTAGAATATTGCCAAATACAAACAGAGCTGAAAAGGTGACAGCTTCCTAAAAAATAATTCCAGGAAGGAAAGTCTAAGATAACAACAAGATATAAACCAGTTGTGCTGCTTTGAGGTATGTTTAACTCTTTCTTGTATTCTACTTTTGGAATTCATTCCTATGAGCTTTCTCTGATTTCAACTTAATTATATTTTGCTTTCTGAATCCTTAGAAAACTCCTCCCGTGCTGCACATTAGCCAACTTCTCTCTCAGTTAGAAATTTCATCTCATTTCCTTAATAAGAAGAACATATTTAGGTTTTCTAGCTAAATTTTCTAGCTCGTCAAAGTCTCTCCTTTGCTTATTCAGATATAATTAAAAAGCAAATAAAAGACTGCAGCTTGATGCTTTTTCTCTCTTTTTCTATAATTATCTGTCTGAAAGTGACAAAGTAGATACTTGAAACATCTTCACTTTTGTTGTTTTGTTTTAGCATGGGGGGTCTTCATTGTTAATGAGTAATGTTTGCAACTTCTGTCCATACTCTTTATACTTCTTCGTTCTTCTCAGTTCCAAAATGATCTGTGGGTGGATTTTCCTGAAGTTATAAAGTGGTGACACAGCTATTTCCTGTTGCCATCAAAATTCTGTAACAGAATTTCTCCCTTTACTAGTTACCAAGTTACTTGGAGTACAGCCAAATTTAAAAAAAAAAAAAAAATAAAATCCTAATTTGATTGGATCTGAAAAAACTTTTCACTAGCCATATGGACTTAATGCCTTCAGTTCTGTGGGTCCGCAATGATTCCAGAAAATATGTAATTGAGAAAGCCTTCACTTACATTTCTTCTCACAAAAAAATAAAAAAGAGGATTTTTAAAATCAGAGCAGTCCCAGAAAAGGGGGCTGTGTTTTTCCACTGAAATATACCACAGGAAAAAGGAACTGGTAAGACGGATCATTTAATTCATTTTAGCCAGATCACATTTATTTTTAGTATATGGAATTGGCACAGATGAGTAACAGAAGCAGAATACATTTAGCTACAATTCCAAGCTTACACACATCTTTAGCATGTATCCTGAATGTCACTTTTCAGCTCGGTAGGTTTTTGTAACTGAAAACCTTGCTGTGGAAACCCAGCATTATTTACAATACACAAGGCTTTTAAATCTTTGCAAGAGTTTTTGAAATCTTTCAACTAATTCTGGAATACCTACAGTATCACTCATAAATGATCCTGCACGTGCTGGTCTGATACACTAAGCCTTCCGCAGTTGTTAAAGCAGGCTTCAAATCTGTCACCCATCTGTCACTCTCCCAGCACAGGAGTCAATTCTTCCCTGTGACTGGTGTAAGCCAGGAACAGCGCTTGAAATCCCTGAATTTTACTAATGAAAACCAGACTGAGACTGGAAACATTACAGCGATTGGTAGGCAGAAAACAGCTATTTCTTCATTCAGCTGCAGTTTCCTTTATAATCTCTTCCTTGCTGAAGGAGGTGGCGATAATCACCATCTGCAGGAACAGATAAGAAGGGGAAAGATGGATATTGTAACAGGATCTTGAAAACTCTGCTCTCCCTAGTCAAATCAACTCTGATCAACTGCCCCAAAATGAGTCTCCAAAGTGGTAATAAGTAGAAAATGTTAAACTCTCCTTTAAAAATACCCAACAGCACCAGAAAAAAACAAAACAAAACAAAACAAAAGAGGGATTGTTAAAATGTGAAGGAACCTGCAAATGAATGTAACAGTGATATTAAACAGTTCGAGATCAGGTGAGACAACTGTAATCGAGGAACCCAGACAGAGAACAATGAAAACTTCTATATCTGCTGTGAAATATTTTTCTCAAGTGGGTGCCTGCAGAAGGAAGTACAGAGAAGTCATTTAGGGAAAACAACACAAACTATTTTAGTCCACTGTATCTTTTCTTTATTTTAAAATTATAGGTTCAGGGTATAAACGTATGATTCACAAGATCATCTATCGACTTGCATTTTTTTGAATTAACAGGTCCCAACATGCCTGTACCTTCTTGATCCAGGTAGTAGGTCCACATGCACAGCACAGTATTATTACAGCCTGAATAACTCTCAGATCTAACAGGTATTTAGTGTCAAAGAGGTATCTATCAGACATGCCTGAGGGGCAAGGGCTTCTAGAAACAAGTATGTCTGTAATCATCTGCTGGACCTCTCTGTCACATTGGGAGCAATACTTTCTGCTACACAATAGTCCATCTAGCTCTGTCCGGTTATGCGCCTGATCCATTGAAAAGGGCAGCTAAATGTATGCTCACTGATTGGGTTTGGTCTAGCCAATGGCCCTGAAGGCAACGACTGAAAACATACAGTTCTTTCATCAACTGACATGTTATGTCTGACTGTGAAGGACCCCTGGCAACAGAAGCTACCTACCATGGTGCAAACCCCTGTCTAGCTCCAGCTCCAGAGGTAGGGGGTTTCCCAGCCCTGACAGAACCAGCGCTCAGCTGCCTCTCTTTCCAGTGTGATGATTTTCAGCACACAGCACTCCAGCTACTTGCCAGGGGAGACAAGTATGGAAAAGGCATTCTTCCCAGTTCAGCTCTGCATCAGGACCTGACTGTCTGCATTCCTAGAGACATAAACTCCCATCTTAAGCTACTCAGCATCTTGCCTTCAGGTGCTGCAGCTTTCAGAGAGAACAGTTCTCAGAGTAAGTGGTAATGCAAAAGAAAAAAGCACTGCAGAAAGTTTGAGTGTCTTACACTCAGCTGCTTTCTTCCAGGGAGTGTGGCCAGCTGCTGCTAACACATAGGGCTCTATTTGCCCAGGCTAGCTGGTGCTCTGAAATAAAACCCTGTCACCAGGTAGGTTCTGAAAGGTACAGATAGCCAGAGCTTCCAGGCGCCATCTCCTGATATGGGGCCCTGCCAACCCTGGGCTCGTTGCCAGGGTCTCCACAGGGGCAAGCCCAGCTGCAGAGCAGGGAATCGTGGCTGAAGCAGTGAAAGGGAAGGCCCGGTTCCAGGCATGGCTGGAGAAGCCTGCCAAGCACTACATCGGCCCTGGAAGGGTAGTGCACTGCGAAGGCGTGTGGTGACGGCGGCCTCTGAGGTCACCCCTGGCCTCCGGCAGAAGCTATGGCCTAGCACAGCCCGGTGCTGCCCTGGGTGGCTCGGAGCGGGTTGCCCGGCCTCTAGAGTACCGCGATCCCTGCCCTAACACCCGAACCTCTGTTGGATTGGCACGGGGAGACGAAAGTGCGGATGTGAACAGGCGCTGTCCCTCTCCCCACACCCTCCGTAGCGAATCTGCCGAAGGGCGACCATAACCGGGCAAACCCAACTCTACCCTGTCCCGCTACGGCGCGGCGCTCGGCCCAATCTTGCGCGGCCCTGCCTACGTCGAGCGCGGAGACGCTGCGTGGTGGGCGTGGCCGAGTGCCGCCAGGGTCTGCGCCGTGGGACGCGCCGGGCCGCGTTCGCCGGGGCTGCTGCTGCCGGAGGAGGAGGAGTAAGAGCTGGAGTAGCCCTTCCCCGCCGCCGGGGAGAGGCTGGAGCGAGGCGGTGGCCGGGTCCGGCCCATGGCCCGTCCGTGCCTGAGGCGGAGCCCGTGGAAGGAGCCTCTCGGCCCCGGCGCGGCCGTGAGGGGCGGGAGGTGGCGCGGGGCGCGGGCGGTGCGGCGCGGCTGAGCGCGGCGCACGGGCCTTTGAGCGCCGTTTTCCTCCGGCTTCGCCGCGGCCCGGCCGTGCCCTGCCTTGCGCCCGCCGCTGCGGCACCATGTCGGCCAAGGTGCGGCTGAAGCGGCTGGAGCAGCTGGTGCTGGACGGGCCGCAGCGAAACGACAGCGTGCTGAGCGTGGAGACCCTGCTCGACCTCTTGGTCGGAGTCTACGCCGAGTGCAGCCGCGACTCGCCGTTGCGCCGCGACCGATACGTCTCCGACTTCCTCGAGTGGGGTGAGGACGGGGATGGGGAGACGGGGCCCGGCCGGAGCTGGGGAGGGGGGCGGGGCCGAGATCACGGGGGGCTGCTTGAGATCCCTGGGCGAGGGGCAGCAGCTGCTCCTGGAGCGCGCTTCTCGCCGCTCCCGTCGGCGGCGGAACCGGGCGGGGAGTGGGGACGCCGCCCCTGGATGCGGATCCTCCCTGGGGAACGGTCTCGCCGCCAGCAGGGCCTTGACCCCGGCAGATCTCCTCCCTGTCCCGCTCGGTCTCAGGCGAACTGCTTGGCAGCCGCAGCAGGAACAGCGCCGGAGTGTCCTTGGCCTGAAACCCTGCTCGGCTTAACCCGAAATGTCAGGCTAATCCAGCGCTCCTCGGAGGCTCCCTACCTGCGGCGGCGGGGAGGGGGAGAGCAGAAGGTTCCGGCTTTGAAATGCTGCTCTTGGGCCGGATTTATTGCTGTTAGAGGGGGAATGTGTGTGTGTATGTCTTGAAGAAACAACAGTTACCGCTCATCATGCAGTCTTGGGTATGCCCCCGAAGGACAGAGCAATTCTAAGCAGCCTTTATAACAGCTTTGTTTAATGGTTTCCTACTGTTAAGCAGCCTGATAATGAAAAACCTCCAGTAGTCTGGAGCGTGCTGACAAAAGAAAAAGAGGATACTTGTAATAATGCTTGAGATAAAAGTTTTCTCTCCAGTGTTGTTTAGTTAAGACTATTGACTACACGTTTGGGGAGAGAGATCTTTCCCTGCTGCATGCCTAAATGAATTTATATTAAAATGGCCTTGACGGCTGACTGGTTTATTCGGCTGACTAAGTTATGAATAATCATGTATGACGAAGGTGGCTTAACTTCTTCATGGAATGAGAACTGGAGGGGAGGGAGGAGAGATCACTGCTCACAAGTATATTGTCCCGTTTATCAGCTGTTCCATGCATGTACAATTAATTAGGCTTTTAAAGAGCCCTCTTACGACAAAAAAAACAAACCAAACCAAACCCCCTGAAAAACCAGGGACCAAAACAAAGGATTTCCTAAGGGAGAGGGAGGGACAGATTTACTTCAGTAAATGCAAATGTATGTCTTTAGCATTACAGACCAGAGCACTAATATGTAGGGACAGCTGGTTCTCCTTAATTTCTGTGGGGACCACCACTCTTTGTCATACACTAACAGACTAAGAGGATTCACTTCCTGGACTCTCCTATTGACGTCAGTAATGCGATTGCCAACTGAATAATTAACCGCTTTATCACATCTGCCTCGCAAGGCTGCAGCCTGGGGAACACGATTATTTGTTTTGTGGTGGGAGATTTGTATGTGTTCTGCAAAGTGAAATCTGCTTTTACACTCTTGTTCCCAAGCTGATGGCTTGAATGAGTGAGCACCTACAAACTGTTAGAATGGTACTTCAAGCACTGAAGTTGAGGAAAGGATTTAAGGCAGGCCAAAGAATGATATGCTTTTTTCTATAGCACTGCTGGTCTTGCTGATTGATCCCTGCGTTGTCATTTTCTGTGTGATGGAGAGACTGATTGTCCAATTGTTTATAAAATCGCTCCTTTTAATTCTGTTTATTGTGTTCACTGAGCATGAAAAGGTTACTGACTTGATGAAAAGTATAGCTTGCAATAAAAACAGTGTGTAGTTCTTACTGCAGTGTGGGGTTACCCTAGTATAACAAAGTGCCTATTCAATAAATAATTGAAATATATGTGAGCTGCCATCTGGTGCTGCAGAATAGGGATAAAAGTTTATAATCCAGGATGGTAAGGGGATGGACCTAATCTGGAGTGCTATTTATTATTATATTTGTGTTCCATCAACAAGGAATACCTTTTAAAACCAATTATAGTTGGTGTTCTCTGTTCCTCTCTTTCCTTTAAGCTGTTAAAAACAAATAAATGCCAACAAGGAGACACCTTTTATCTGTGTCCTAATGCTCTCACAGTATGTTTCCACTGACAAGGAACTTGTTTCTCCCTCCAGCTAATAAGGAAAATATCATGCCAAACACGCTAATCTTCCTCATGTCATGATGTGCAGTCTTAATTACAGCCTGATTCTCTGTTAGAAGGTATTCCTGATTGATGTGCACAAGTTTTCTGTGCTGTTATGCGTCTGTAGAAGCAGGAGAGCATAGTTAAATATTTGAAATATACTTTGAAGATCAGTGTTTCTTTATCAACTGGAGATGGAAGGAATTTCCTTTTGACAAAATGGAGACTTATCACTGACAATGGAAATAAGCTGCATAGGTATTAAGGTTAAATTAAGCTGAGCTACATAATAAGCATTTCTTTAGTATTTTGGATTTAAAACTGGGTGTGAGGTATCGCACATATAAAATTCCCTTAAAATGATTCATCATGGCTAATGGACTTGCATTTGTAATTGCCAAAATAGAGTTCAGGTGTGGCAGTTGAGGCAGAGCTTCTTCCTGGCTGTGAGGTGTGGAGGAGATGCTGAGTTGTGTGGTGTAGCTCTGACAGCAGCAGTGATGCTGCTCATATTGTGGAGCTGATTATGGGAGAGGGGAAGTGGGGAGTCCAAAAATTAAGCCTCATGTTTATCCTGTGACACTTACACCACCTTCTCCCTGTTCAGCATCTGTAAAAGCCTTGCACCTCACCTGCAGAGGCTGGTGACCCCCAGATGGTGGATCCCCTTGCTTCTGGCCTGTCAATCCTGCTGCTGCTTCCTTGCAGTCCTGCCACAGGCTTATTTCTTCAAAATCATCTTCCTATTTGCTAACCATAAAAGAGTGTAGGGTGTGGCCTTTCGCCTTGAGGCTTGTGGCTTCCATTGCTTTAGAAATGTTGTAAGAACCTGCCATTTTAACCTTGGCAATCATAGCTTTCCCATGGTGAATGGAGCTTTCAAACAGACTATATTTTTTCCCTGTAATGGAATTATAATACACATACCTTTATGCCAGCTATCTTTGGAGAAGAGCTAGCTGAGCTGCAAGTGAGGAGGTCAAAAGACCTTTTCCTTTAGTTATTTTTATTTATGAATCCTGTTGAATAAGTTTTCACCCAATTGGTTATCACTGTATTGTTTATATAATAGCTATTGAAATGATGCCCAGTATTCTTAGTGGGAATTGAGACCAAGTCTGTTAGTTAGCAGACCCATGTCTACATGTTCAGAAAGAATTTCCCAAATCTGTGCTTAGTGCCTTCTAAGCTGTTGCTACATCTGCTGCTCCCAGAGTGAGAAATAGTGAGGAGGCCTGTTTATTCTGGTTGTACTTGCTCGTTCCTCTCAAAGTCATCAGCAAAACTGGGCTGCTACAACGCCTGTGCCTCTGAGGCCAAATTGCTTGACCATCTTTGCTTGTCCTTCCAGTTGTCAGAGCAGCAACCTAGCTGGCATCTGGGGAAAGGCTGGAACTGAACAGTCCTGGCTCCTAGATAGCCTGTGTGGGCCTGAAAGTCTGTGGAGGTACCTCTTGTTGAAGCTATGTAGGCCACTAGTGAAGACTACCTAATGTTATCATCAAGCGCAGAGGAGGCTGCATGGCCTTTGGGCTTATCCAATGGATTATGGTGCATACCAGTGTTGGGTGCTGTGGGGTGCTATTGTCCATGCACTGCAGAGGGACCTCCTAAAAGACACTTCCTGCAGAAAAAGGTATGCTGTTCCTGTTTCCCATGACAAGAAGGGAAGTATGAAATGCTGGAGCAGCATGGCTGCAGCTCAGATCCATGCATTGCTTGTCCTTCAGCTTTCAGGTACAGGCTGTTCCTCCCTGTGGAGCTCCTTGTCCTGTCATACTGAGGAATCTGAATCTTTCATAATGCTGCACTAGAATGGCTGCTCGCAGGTCACCGAGCTGGCTGGCATCATGTTCATGCTCGTCTGACATCACCTTGTTTTTCGGGAGTTATCTTAGCTAGCTGTGGCTGGTGCTCACTGCCCCCAGCTTCCAGTCTGCAGGGACGGGTGCAACTGGCTGCTCCATTTTTGAATGGCTACTTGGCACAGTTTGCGGCCAGTAGGTGAGCATGTTCAGAGAAGAGCCTGACAGGAATGGGCCTTATTTGTATTCCAAATGCTGTTGGTGCTGCATAGACTGTCTTGTTCCAGCCTTTGTTTTTTCTGACCGTGTTTTGTACTTTTGGCATGCTACAGAGGGCAGGATGGCACATGTCCCCACATAGTTCATTCAGTGTTGTCTCACTCCTGGACTATGTGCTGGCTAGTCCTCTCTGTGCGAACACCTCAAAATCAGTGTCAGTAGTTTAGATTGATCTGAAGTGTGGGTTTTTTTACCTTTAGTCAGGTGCATGGTATACTTCTGTGGACTGTTTCTCCTGATGTGCTATGAGCCATCTGTTTGAATGCTGACTGCATTCTCAGTTTGTGCAAGGTCTGCTGCCCGGCTAGACTGGTGTTCTGCTTTTGGATGGTGGCTGTTTGTTTGTTTGTGGGTTTTTTTTATGTTTGGGTGTTTGCTTTTATTTCTCCTGAGAGAGGGAACTTTAAGGGGGCTGAAGCTGTGAGGAAAAGAAAGAAGATTGCAGGTGATTAGCACAAGAAGGCCAACTGGGCACCTGCTGCCAAGCCCTCGAAGACAGTTTGGCATAACAGGCCATGGATGGGAAAAATCATGCATGTAAAGTTCATCAGAAAGGGTTGCTGTTGTGCTGGCGCAGGGATTTACACTGGTGGGTTAGGACTGGGGCTTTAGGTTTGCATTTTGCTCTTGGAGGGAGGGGCGCTCTGTGAACTTTGCGAGTCTGCTCCCAGATGTACTTTCTCCTTCCATTTCTGCTGAAAGAGGCACCTTAACCTTTCAAATACAAAAAATATCTAGCGAGGGAATGGAGAACCTTACAGGTGGCCTTTCTGCAGAGGAGTGTATAACCTGTTCTCTCAGCCTGAAAGCAGTTGTATCTAGAAGTGTAGATGTGGACCTGAGTAAAGGTCTTCCCAGCTTGCATTAGAGCATCTTTAAAACTAGCTGCAGGGTAGACCTAGTCCTCTGACTGCCACAGGCACTGATGTACTAGAGAAAGTACTAGGTAGGGGTGAGGGCACAATGCATAGCTGAGTGTGCTGCTATAGGAGGCAGAAGCTATCCTTAAGTATTTTTGAGATGACCTTAGAATTATCAGACTCGGAGGGCTGGTTATGAGGATCTTTGGCCTTTTTGGATTGCACCAGGAAAAACTGTCACATGGTAACATGTTGTGTATCTTGACTTGAGGGCTTAAATTCCTCTCATCCTTCCCTTTAGCGCTTCCCCCCTGCCACCCCTGCTTACAGAAATACACATAGAAAGCCAGGAAGAGCCATCAGGCCCTGCTAGCTTGTATGATGCCCTCTGTGCAGGCAAAAGCTGTACAGTGAGTGATAAGCCTGTTCAGCACATGTGTGAAATGAGTGTGGTTGGATAATGAAGACAGCTGATGAATTTCAGATTCTGGCCTAAATTCTTTCTGCTTCCATCCGCTATCCACCAAAGCCTATTACAATCCTTTATACTAGAGCTAGCAGCCAGGCGGGTGTGGATGTGGGCCCACTGGGGCAGAGTGTCTTGCAGAGGTTCTGGAAAGGCCAGTGGTGGTGATGGCGGCCATGGTTTCTTTGTGTACAGTGCGGTGTGGATGCCGCTGGAGCCTTTTCCTGCTCCCTGAAGGCTTTCCTGTGGTCAGAGATGGGGCACCGTAGCTTGGATCACCTTTGCTTATGAAGTCTTTGATAGTCATCTGGCAGAATAGTGTGAACATGGCCACCGAATCCCAGTTTCCTGCATTCTCTGTTTTGAGTAAACTGGTTTTGTTCTTCTGAAAAGCATGTTAGGATTAATTCTTGTTGAAGTAGCCCAAACTGCCATGTTAGCTTTGATGGCATTGTAGTTGGGGCATGAGGTTCAAAACCTGCTGCTGTACATATGATGGACCCTTTACAGTACATCTCTTCTAATCTGTTATTTTTAGAATGAGGCATTGTCTTCTGACTTTTTCTGTAAAACTTTATGCTGTGAAACATTAGCACTGAATGTCACAGTCATGTTTTGACAGTGGGAAAGAAAAGTGGTCTGGAGGATGTGAGATATATTGGCATGTGCTGTTAAAATGACTCATGTCCTGGGTGAAGCTTTTCTTATGTCCCATAGGAGGAAGTCATTGTCACTTTTCTCCTCTGGATAAAGTTGCTGATGACTAGCAGTAGTGAGAGCTTGGGGAATTATGTGGTATGTTAAAAGCTGTGACTTACATTGTTTTATTTTAATTTTTATTTAGGTATAAAAACTCAATAAGGGGTAAATAAGTCATAAATTTGTCTTTATGTAGAAAAAAAAATGTATGCTGCTAGTAGCTTCTCACTCATGGTACATGGTAAGGTATAGAACTCAGGGGTAAGGTTTCATCAGCATCCATAAATCTAACATTTTTTTCTGACTCGTTTCACTTAGAAATCCAAGTAGTTTTCATATTGCTTTTTCATATTTTGCAGAAAAACCTCCTTAATTTACATCTTTTAAACTAATATTTTTATAGGGGCTGTCAGAGTTACACGTTACCAGTGGAAATGGCTTGGATGTTGGTTTAGTCAGCAGATTCAGTACAATGAACTTTTTTATCAAATGAAACTGATTTTTTTTTTTTTTTCCAAGTAATTCATATGTGGGAGTGAGTCAGTTTCTTCTGTACCTACTAGAAACAAATTATTTTAACTGTGAGTCAGAACTGAAGAGACTTGTCTCATTAGCTTTTTTTAGCAAGCTACTTTTACTTTATGGTTATATATTAATGTTTGATGTTTTAGAAATGTTGATCTGTAGCTGAGATTAGGTGGGAATGTTAAACTGCTATAGATTCTTCAAATTTATGAAACTTGCATTTTATCCCTTGCTTGTAATTTGAGGCAGTTTGTGCAAGCTGGTTTTAGATGGGTATTACAAAAAGGAAAAATTATAGTTCTTACCTAAACAATCAAAAATTTATCTGAGCCATTAACAGAATATAGTAAGATATGGATTCATCTTCTTCGTTACCCACATCTGAAAAGCTGAGTAGAATGGACTACAGGCAGATTTGTTTAGAAAAATAGAAGGGCCTTGTTAAAGCTTTTTACTATCTTTTGCCTTTGATAATACTTTAAACAGAGTTGAAGTTCATTTTCTAAGTCTTCCATAAGGTGCACTTGAGAATTTCAACATATTCTTGATGTAGTTACCAAAGAGCTTGTATTGTGCTTACTAATATATCCCACTGAAGCTCTAGTATTTTTTTGTTTTTCTCAAAGGATTTAATTTTAAAAAGCTTTTCTATTCTAGGTCTGTAATTTTGAGTACACTTCTGTGATTCAATGTGATCTGTTCCATTTTAGCTGTGTCCTAATACTAAAGTATTCCACTCTATTTTTCTCATCAGTGTATGCAGATTGCCAGAATGCAGCCTTGCATTTATAAAGATCTTTGTTCACTATAATGAATGTAGCTTTCTTCAATAGGAAACTACACACTGTTTTCTTAAGCCCTGATTTTGCATAGATCTCAATAATCATGTCTGTAGATATACTTAGGGTGCATTCAGATTAAGTGTGTGAATCCATCATTGCCAGCTGAGGCCTTAGGCATCCTCAAGTGCCTGAGATCTTAATTTCTGTCATTCATGTCATCAGGGTCTTAACGCTCTGAAACCTGTTATTACTTAACCATGGCTTAAAGCTTGAAATGTGACCCAGGATACCCAACCTGAGACCTTTATAAAGGAGTCTGAGCTTTGGAAAAAGGTGAAAATGTCTTTGCCAAATATTGAATCATTGAAAATGTGTGGAGTTTATTAATCAGGGGTATATTAATGAAGACTGAGGTACAGTTCTTAATTTGCTTGAAGGTGGTGCCATTGAGGGCTGAATATGTACAGCTGCCTTTCCCAAGAAGGCCAAGAAGACAAAAAGATCAGAAACAACAAAATTCTATATATATCCCAGATTCTTTTCACCAATTATAATTGTTTTCCAACATAAAAATAAACATGTATAATTGCTTTGTGAAGTCCTACTTGAAATGTGTTTATGCCAGGTTAGCAAGATGTGTATGTTCAGGATTTTAGAGAATTCTATGCAAAATTCTGTCAGGACTTGTAATTCAGATTAAACCTGTATTATACTCTTCTAATTTTCATTAAGAATGTAGTGAAAGACAAAGTAATAAGTAAGATGAAATGAGTTTTAAACTCAAAGTAGATATGTGGAAGTCAGTCTTAAAGGAGTGTTGCAGCTGTTCTGGCAATATTGTACTTTTATTGGGGACTGTGTAATTCATGGGCTGTAGATTCACTATTTTTTATATCAATGGCGCAGATTTACCCTACATACAGCAACCACTATTGAAGTATAGGAGGTTTTAATATATTATAATTTCCTTGCAAGGAATGGTCCCTCAGCCTAAGAGCTAAACTGTTTGCCTTCCCTGGATAAATGAGGCTTAAAGAAAAGCTTTGGGTCCAGTTCTCGAAAGGTACATAAAAATAGATCATGATCTAAATTGGTTTTAACCCTGTAGTACTGGAAGAAAAGGAAGTCAGAAAATACTGCCTTCTGGTAAAGAATCTATGTTTTCTAAATGAAGGCATTTAAAACATTCAGATCTAAACCTTCCTTTTAGAGTTGCAGTAAGTGGCATGAAGGAAATCTCTGTCCTCAAATTTTGAGGAAGGATGAGGTTTCTAGTAAGTGCATGGTAATACTTCTGGGGCATCTGAAGCCTTTTTCCCACTTTCGAGGAGCTCCTCTGTCCCTGGTTCCTCTCCTCTTCCAGAAATCCATGTGGACCTTGAGGGGAAACGGGGGTCATCTCCATTGCCTTGCACACCTTTGGATTTCTGCTCTTGTTTCGGCATGACTTCTGTGCTGTTCATTTTGCACATTCTTCCTCAAAAGTTGGCTTCTTCTGGAAGCTATTCTGTGTGCTGCTGCCCATATGACTTGGATTATCAATACGGAAAGCCAGAGTGTTCTGAGTGTCTTTTATTTTACTGTAATCAAGGCAGAGGAGAAACAGCAGGAGGATAACTTCAGGCATGACGATCCTGTTAAAATTTTGAAATATGTTTCCAAAGGTTTTCTTTTCAAGAAGTGCATTTAGTCTTTACATTTATCTTTTTTTCTGTTAAGATTAGTTAGGTCTCCATTCCCTCCAACCTCTATTTCTGTGTATGATGGCTAGCTGGCTATGTCTTGTCTCTTGTTAGTGCTGAGAGATGGGCACCTAGTGTGCATGCCTGCAGGCTTTGTTGTGTAGAATTCTGACTATTCTTGGACTGTGGGCCCAAAGAAGCGTATTTTTTCTACAGCTAGGTATACTTGAGTAAGAAGTTTGAATTGAAGATTTTAAATTGAAGGATTGGGATTCCCTTATCTAGTCTATGATCATTTTCACTGCATCTGAGTGAAATTGGAATGTAATATCTGTCCGCATTTTCTTTCCTTTTAATTTTGATGTTCTTTAGGGCAAGGAGGGGATTTTGCTGTGCACTTGGTATCAGTGGTTCCTTTTAGGATACAACCCTCTCACGTTAGTCACCTGAAAAAAGGAAACTAAACTTCAGTGATTCAGAACCTCACCCCGTATGACTTGTTACAGGAGGCTGGGAGAAGAAAACTTCTATGTGTACAAATGGCTAAAAGTGATCTAAAGGTCCTAATGGAACAACTGGTAGCTAGTAACCACTAGATGCTGGGTTATAAACACAGTCTGTGGTATTTAATCTTTCTGCCTTTTATGGGTAACATGGTATTTTTCCTAAACTCACAAGAATTTAGTTTCCAGAGCAGACTTTCTGAGAAGTTGCAGATGAGTTGGCCTGTTGTGTCACAGGGAAGAAGCGCAAACATTTTCCTTCCAGACCCACTTTAACTAGTTGTAGTAAAATGCCTTAGTCATGTGGCATGGTATTGTGCAGGGGAGTTGAGTTTGACTGTGTTAACTTACTTTGTTATGTAACTGAAGAGTTCCATTACCAGTAAGTTCAGCCTTTGGTTTCCTGGACAGTTAATATTTAAGTTGGGAATAATGACAATATGCAAACAGCTGTTTTGAAACTGTGGGTCTGCTGGCCTGGTACTCCAGATAACATAATACAGGACAACACACAGCGGGTATACTGAACTGAAGGCTGCATCAGGCCCACAGACTGTCTTTATCTTATCCTTAGAAGTATTTACTGGTTATTAGGGCAGCTGAAGTGTGGTTGTCACTCTGTGCATGTTATTACAGGACAGCAAGATTTACTAAACTGCTGGGTGTAGTGCTGTGCCAACAGGGCTATTCTGGTCAGGCTTGACCCAGGCAGGCAAGACCCAGTCAGGTCTGCATCTGTGGTGTCCTGGTTTCAGCTGGTGTAGAGTTAATTTTCTTCCTAGAAATAATAAGCCCTTGTGCATCCTGAAGTTGCCACTCTCCTGATTTGAATTGTGAAGACAAAAGAGCTGACACTTTGAGAAAGAGGAAAGGGGAGGAATTTTTCATTTAAAAAAAAAAAAAAAAAAAAAGTGATGGACAAGCATTTACTGGTTTTTGGAAAGGACTTTGCAGTAATTATCCTAAATGTTAAAGGCATGCAAGCATTTAAGTGGCTCAAACCTAGAGCAGAAGTGCCATGATTTTGACAGAATCAGAGTTACAGGTAGTCTCATCATAAACTTCCTGTTCTTGTGGATACTATTACACATTGTAAATGTTTTGTTTAAAATTTCAGGTGCTTTTTGAGGGCAGGGACAGCAGAAATTCAATGCTTTACCTTTTGCATACTAGTGTTATATTTCCTGCATCCTATAAAACCTCACAAAGTTCAGCATGACAAGTGTGAAGTTTTGCACTGTGGAGCAGTAAAAGTCAGGGAATGACCAACTAGAAGGTATCCTTGCAGAAAAAGATTTGGGGACCCTGGTAAACAGTTAGTTAAAGTCAGTACTATATTATTGCAGAAACAGAGGCTGCCTATGTACTGTACTGCATAAGCAAGACTGTAGCCAGCAGGCTGAGGGAAGTGGTTAGTCTGCTCTTTACAGCACTTGTGAAGACACTTCTGGAGTATTTTGTCCAGTTCTGGGCTTCCCAGTACAGAAGAAACACTGCGAAACTGAAGTGAGCCCAGCAGAGAAGCACTGACTTGGTTGGAGGCCTGGAGCATGTGGTGTGCAAGAAAAGCTTGGGATACCTGGGTTTGGTGAGACTGGAGGAGGGGAAATCTGATCATGATCTTCAATTGCCAGTTGTGTGAATGGAGAGAACACAGAGGCAGACTCTTCTCAGGTGCACTGTCAAGGAGAGTCAATGAACACAGATTGTGACAAGGAGGATTCCGACTCTGTGTAAGGGGGAAAAAATATTCCTCCTGAGGGTCTCAATTTAGGGTCTCAATTTTCGGGACTCAATTTAGTAGGCCGGGACTCAGTTTGCAAGGCCAAGTCTACTGGGGGCTGGTGGGGCTGGTGGAGCTGGTCTGACAAAGAAGGGGAAATGCGGTTTTGGTAGGAGGCTTGCCAGGCTGGTCAAGAAAGCTTTAAACTAGATATGTTGGGGGAAGGGGGCATCATTCTATCCCAACACACCCAGTCAGTTGCCAGCACCTATAATAAATGCTCGGAGCAATGTAGAGATACTGCAGCCGCTCCAGCCAATGAGCCAGCTTCATTTGGAGCTCAGCTCAGATGCCTCTATACAAACTCCCGTAGCACGGGGAACAAACAAGAGGAATTAGAGATGTGTGCACATCTACAGAGGTATGATATAATAGGCATTACAGAAACACGGTGGGATGGCTACTATGACTGGAGTGTTGGAGTGGAAGGTTACAGGCTTTTTAGAAAAGACAGGCCTGGCAGATGAGAAGGGGGAGTTGCTCTTTATGTTAGGTGTAGGCTGGAGAGTATGGAACTCTGGGGACAGATGAGCAGTCAATAGAGAGTTTGTGGGTCAGGGTTAAAGGGAGAACAGCGATGGGGGACATTATTGTGA
>WYDI02023914.1:0-23116 GCA_009867235.2 Psittacus erithacus | reverse complement strand
CTCATGGCCCTCCTCTGGACTTGTTCCAACAGTTCCATGTCCTTTTTATGTTGAGAACACCAGAACTGCACACAATAATCCAAGTGAGGTCTCACGAGAGCAGAGTAGAGGGGCAGGATCACCTCCTTTGACCTGCTGGGCACGCTCCTTTGGATGCAGCCCAGGATACGGTTGGCTTTCTGGGCTGCAAGCTCACACTGCCAACTCATGTTCATTTTCTCATTGACCAACAGCCCCAAGTCCTTCTCTACAGGGCTGCTCTGAATCTCTTCTCTGCCCAACCTGTAGCTGTGCCTGGGATTGCTTCGACCAAGGTGTAGGATCCTGCACTTGGCATGGTTAAACTTCATAAGGCTAGCATCAGCTCCTCACACTTTTCCCTGCTCCAGCATGGGTTCTTCCCACAGGCTGCAGTCCTTCAGAATAAACCTGCTCCAGTGTGAGGTTCTCCAGGGGCTTCAAAGCTGATATGTGCTCCAAAGTGGTCCTTCATGTGCTGCTGGGGAACAACCTGCTTCATGATGGTCTTCTCCATGGGCTGCAGAGGAATCTTGCCTCTGTCACCTGGAGCACCTCCTTCTCTGACCTTGGTGTCTACTTAGCTGTTTCTCACTGGGGTTTTTTCCACTTCTCTTTCTCACAGGTGTGGCACAGCTTTTTTTTATCCTTTCTTAAATCTGTTATCACAGAGGAATCACCAGTCCTGCTGATAGGATTATCTTTGGATAGCAGTGTATGTATTTTAGCACTTGCTGGAACTGGTGTTCTCTGATACGGAGGCAGCTCACAGAACTGACCCCTGCAGTCCTGTCCACTACCAAAACCTTGACATGTAAACCCAATACATACCCAAATCTGGGATGTTATGGAAAGAATACCAAGTATTACTTTATCCTTGGGCTATTAACATCTGCTTTCCACCCATCTGGACACCAGTGATACTGCTGTGTCAAACCCAAGCATGTTAAGAGAGACTGACTATGGAGCTCTGGAAGCGCAGCTCTAGGGACTGAGGGACAAGAGGCTCAATCCTGCCAGTCAAGGGAGAAAAAAAATTGGATATTTACGGTGGGTCAATACCTGGCTGTGAGGCTGATGCCACAAGGAGAGCTTCAGCTGAAACAAGAACTAGCCTTGTAGCAGCATCTGGTGGTAGCGCATCAGTCCGTTGACCTATCATGTGATTGTATACATATTGATAGGCTAGGGCAGGTTTTTAAATGCATATCATTATATGCTTATAGGCAAATAACCGGGCATAGGAATAGACTCTTTCAGTTAGCTCTTTATATAGAGCTGTCCCAAGTAACATGAATACAGAGGATCTTTCCAAGAAGAGACTGCCAAGCTGTGTGCAGTGCTGAGCTCATAATCATCAATAGTGCAGCAAGAATGGAATGTGCATGGGATGGAATACTCACAAAGTGTTTGCTCTATCACACTCAGTTGTAACCTCTGGCATCATAACTACATATAATTGTTAACTGAACTGGGCATTATGACATGGCTGTACAAAGTATCTGACCTTTATGCAATGTCTCTGCTGAACTACCTTTGTCACAGAACTGCAGTTATCTTCAGTGTATTTCATAGATCTTCGAGGATGACCATAAAGGTGCTTTCCTGCAAGCTGCAGTTATGTAGCTTCATGTACCTAGAACTTCTGCTTTCACTGCTTTTTCTGTCAGCTCAGCAGACTATCAGCAGTTATAGCTTTCTGTGGCATCATAAGATTAAAGCAGGGGTCTTTCTCTAATGGGAGGTGCAATTATTCCCTCTACATGCTCATCCTGAATTATTTTGTCAGCCATTACCTAAACTCAAAGCCAGTTTATACTGACAATGTAGCAACATATCGATCCACTCAGTTTGTCTGCACTGGCAAAATTCTTAACAGCCCATTACACAGGCTCCTTTAACGCTAATGGATTTGACACTCACACATGGAAGAAATGTGATATATATGTTGGTTTTCTGCTCTCAAAGCCAATCCTACTTCACGTTTTAGCTGACTATTTGCCATTAACTGCAGGTGCAGTTTGCCAGCTCTTGAGTTCAGAGATCGTAGCCTTATCACAACTTTGAAACATGAGGTAGAACGATTCAAGGGCTCTGTTGGCTTCCTGATTATTAATTCATTATCTAAGAGACCAGGATGAGCCACTACCTAAAATGGTTTCTCATGACATGAAAGAGCAATTGTAACACAGTAGCTACCATTACTAAAGGTTTCCTAGAGACTGGTATCACTTAGCACTTCATTCTAGCTTCTGTGTAAATTTCCTATTAAATTTTAGCTAAATTTGCACTGTAATCAAAGCTACTGCATATAGTCTAAACATATACAGAGAAGCTTAAGAATTGAGTATATTTTCATTTAATATTTTCTGGCTTTGGCAAGCTATCCCTCTCAGCCTGTGCTGCAATGCATTTCATTTGATAATTAAAATATTAAAGTAGTAAGCTTTCACATTTAATCCTTTCAACTTGTTTCGGGACCATATTTGCAGACAGACTTAGATTCCATTTCTGCAAATACTGAGGTTAGTGAGAAAGTTTACAAGCTAAAATTATTGGCAGTTTGACAATACTAACTCAGACTCTAGTGAGGAATGAAAGAAACAAGCGCTGCAAGTTACTGTAGCAAAACAACATATGACAAAACATGCTTTGATTTATCAGTCTCTTTAGCCAAAAATTCTACTTACTTTAAATTTAACACTTTAAGGCAACTATCATTTTTAAATTATTATCCTTTCTGAGATAAAATGAATCCCTTTGAATTCAGATACATACAGGTTTCTTTTTCTAGGTTCGTAGTTAACTCTCCATCTGAAGCTTCACACAAGAATTTAACTAGAGGAAAAGAAACCACAGATGTATTCAAAATCAATTAGACATTTATTAACTATAATAGATGTCTATTAACTATAATTGTTATTAACATTTTTAGAGGCTGAATATAAAAAATAACAAATTATCTGTGAAACAAAGATTTTTTTTTCTTTTTTTTTTACACCCTCAATATATTAAGTGGTAAGGTTAGATATCAGGATTCACAATTTTCTCAATTAAAAATCCTGGTAAACCAGAATAATGTTAAACAAAACCTAAAAATGCACTGCTATTACTTCACGTGTTGCCACTTAATTTTCAAAATAATTTAAGTGCTCTTTGTGCACACATGTTTATGCATATGTACATTCAGTAAGGCAAAAGCTGAAGAAGAATCAATATATATCATGTTACAATAATTCCTGGAGTTACAATACTTTATTTTCTCTAGAAATCCCTTGCAGAGAAGAAATGTGCCTCTTAAAAGCATAATATAAATAACAGGTATTTTTAGGGTAACATAATGATAATTTTTTATCTGAAAGACTACATGTGGCTTAGGTCGCAACACTATTGAAAGAATATTCAAAAAAGAGTTTTAAAGATGTGCAGCAGAAGACAACAAATGTTACTTGGGAGTTTGGGGACTGAAGCTACAATGAAAGACCTGTCAAGCATGGTCAACATAGAGCAGAAGATCTGAGAGGAAGCTTCTCAAAGCCCATATAACATGGTGTCAATGTCAACTTCAAGGCTACATGAATTTTAAGATACATAAAATGAAGGAATAGTATACATATATTGCCTATATAAATTCTCATTTTAGGTAATGCAGTTTAGTTGAATGTTTAAATTGAATACTCATATTTAGTCACATATGTGCTAATGAAACCAGGAATATAGACTAACTGCTTATTTGCTATTTAACCTTTTGAAAGCTGACATTCTTGGGCAATGTTTTTGGCATTGCTATCTGAAGTTGTACAAGAAAAACAGAAACTCACCTGAAAACACTTTTCCATTATAAAAGTAATTTAAAATGTAATTTCTCTCAGGATTTTCTAAGCACTTGTTGCATTTTACTTCCTATACCTATAATTTCAATTGTTTTCTTGCCTGTTCCTGTCGTTGGTGAATAAAGTCTATTATGTCTAATGGAACTCATGTCTTCACTAAAAACAACACTACAACTATTGAAAGACAGTCAGGATGCGTGTTCAACACAATCGAAACACTGCCATTATATTGGAATTTGAGTTTTACCCTGCACAAATCTGAACTAGACACTATCAAGAAGCTCCAAAATCTCAGCTATAATTCTAAAAAGCTTTTGAAAATCACAGTTAGAAATTCTAGTTACTTTCAAATAATTAGATGAGATGAAAATGGAGCTTGACTGCTGCATATAAAATATGACAAAAAAGAGGTGGCTATGTTTGTCTCGTATTTGATTCATTTTGAACTCAGTTACTATGGAACAACAATTTTAGGTAGCTAAATCCACAATTTAAAAAAAAAAATAATCTTTGTAATATCTGTTGTGCTGCGAAACAGAAGAATTTTACAAATATTAATAGTTTCGTCAAATTTGATTTTATGTTGAAAATAATTTCCCTTTATTAAAAGAAAATGTTGTTCTCATGCCAAATGTTCATGTCCCAGCCTCTGATTTTATCTGTGCAAAGTTAGGGAGAAACCCAGTATTTTCATATTGAGAAGTGTGTAACTTTTTCCTAGCTAGAACTTTATTATTTGTTAGAGTCTAAAGATTTATAGCAAATAAACCCTTTCCAATTCGCATTCTGGAGGGTGCTAACAAAAAGTGCCAAAGAGATAGATACTGAATAATACTTTTTTAAAGAGGTATCTGAGCATAAAGGGATATGCACATTTAACAAAATGTTTCTGTATTTCTTCCATTTTATTAATACTGAGAAAAATTAGGTCACATAGTACTTGAGAATGTGCTTATTATCATTTAATGCAATATATCATCCTAGCTAATGTCTTCTTCCAGAGACAAAGTAACAGAAAATCAGCAGAATTTGGTTGCAAATCCTCTTTATTGATGCTGATTTTTGCCCTGTTCAAGCAAAACATTTGTTGACTCTTGCTAACACAGAAAAAAAAAAAAAAAGAAAGAACTTTCTTTTTATATTTATTTTATTTTGTCTCTTATTTTCTCTCTTCAGTCAGCACTAATATATCGTTAATTGAAGATAAGAAGACAGGAAAATAAAAAGGTTTTTTTTCTCTGTCTTATACTAAGGCCTGGCAGAATTCTCACACTGGTAAAGACTTCTGATCCCTCAAAGAGAAATTCAGAGATGAGCATGAGCCAGGTGCTCTAGTGGTGTTATGTGCTGTAATTTCAGCTCATTCTTCCTTCACCACAGTCAGCAAAGCAAGATCTTCTTTTCTGTACTTTGACATCATTTTGCCATTCTTAAGAGGGAAAGATTCCTTCCAGAATGATAATAAAGTTTCATCTTGTCCTACGATTAGTAAAATGTGAGTAGATCCATGAAATATACTAACTAGTAATAGAACTGAACCTTATTTAGACTTAAAGGGACATGTTATGAAAAGAAGATACTTAGTTTACAAGCATTGCTCAACAAGAATTGGGACTTAAATAGATTTTAATATTCCAATTTGCCTCAATGAGCTGACATTAAATATAGTGTCTGGTACACCCCATTGTATTTTCCACAATCTCTTTTAGCTTAGACATTTGTGATTTTAGATAAAATAGCAATAAATATTTTAACACTTGTTAAGCAAGTAATGGAAGAATTAAGTATACTTTATTGATATTATTTTTAAAGGGTATAAATGTTGCAATACTTAATTCATATCTTGCTAATATTAATAGCTGGTTTTTTAGCTTTTATCTAAGACAACAGAGATTTCTACTTTCTATAGGAAATGTAAAAGAGACAATCTCCTGAATTTTTGTTATTTTGAATTGAGACTTTTTTGAGTTCACTTCCTTTATTTAGATTTTCCTCTGTTAACCAGTTTTTAAAATGAACATTTTTGCACACTAGAATAACAAATGACATTTCTAAAGATAAGCACAGATGGTGATGCTCAAGTAGCAGAGTAAAAAACCTGGCTTAAAATTGAAAAACTGAAATCTACCAAAGAGTTTGAAACAGAAAATAGTGTTTCTTTTCCCTAGATTGAAACTACTTGTCAGTCTGAAAATGTTTTCAATACCTTGAATCTTTGGTAAATAAAACTTTCATTTCTAAATTGTAATGCTGAAATTATACTTTCAAAAGCATGCTTTCTGTGGCTGACTGAGAAATATCTGAGATTGTACATTATGCAAATTGTTATCTAAGGCTTAAAAAAAATAAATTCTAAGGTACAGTGTATTGGAAAACAAGTAGTCAGTGATTTTCTTATTCATTCAAGAAGTCTCCATATCTTCCTAATTGGGAATAGGCAGAACACTCGTGACAGTGGGAAGAATTGTGGTTTAGAAAGTTTGTAGCAGACTAATAGAAATAAGACATCCTGCAGCAGGAAGCAACTATTAGCAGATAATAACATTATTAAGAATTTGCAGTATTCCTGAGAAAGATGAAAAAAAAATAAGACAAAGTGGATAAGAATTATTTTAATAAAAGTCCTATGATATGTTGCTTGATTTTCTAGGCCTGGAAGTCCTCAATCAAAGATGATAAATTTCGGTGGAAATTTTTTTTTCAGAGTTTTGTCCTTTTTTTTTTGTTTGTTTGTTTTGAAGTTAACTTTATCAATGATTTCATCCTAAACAGTGGTGGTTGAAGCTTCCTTTTCAAGCAAATTATTAGTTCCTGCAGAATGAGAACAGATGGATATGATTATGGATTGGAAATAGCAATCATAATATGATACTACCTTATATTTTCACAGGATGTTAGGACTTGTGGAAAGGAAACATGAGCAATCATCAAAATAAGAAAGGATTTTGTCAGCCACTTTTATAGACTTTGAAATACCCCTAGACCTGTAAAGCCAAAGACTGAAAACCACCAATTTAGATGTCTTCTAAAGTTTCAGAAAGTACAGTCTTTGTTTGAAGTAACTGGGATCCAAAGGAACTTGTCTTCACCTGCAGGGACTTTCTGTTCCCAACCAATAAGCAGCTGATCCACTGCTTAGTGCCTTTCCTGGCCTCCCAACCACTGATTAGTTGCAGCAGCTTCATAAATCCAGTCTGCCACAAATCTATTAGACCTACAAGCTACAAATCTAGAGAAGCTTCTTTTATTTAAGACCATAGTACTATCTTCAAATTGAACATTGCCCTTAAACTTTAGCACAGATAAAAAGTTATGTTTTATATAGTTCCTGTGCATACTGACATTCCCAAAGCTTTTCTAGGAGAGCAGAATTTGCTAGACTACTTGCTTGATCTGTTCACCCATTTCTGCCAATATTTATACATGCAAATTTTTGTTTGCAAAAATGTTTGTAGAAGAAAAAGTTGTGACTAAATATTTGCACAAATATTCACTTGAGAATTTACCTTGATGAGCCTTGTGAATTTCACTCTGTTGCTTTATCAGGGAAGTTTGCAGTTTAACTTCTACCTGTTTCCTGTATTTCATCAATTTGGATACTGCCCAGAAAGCCCCAGTGCGTCTAACTCAATTTAACTTCAGTGTAGAACCAGATATTTTACATAAGTTTATTAATAAAAAAGCATTGCAAAAGCTTCATTCCCCAAAAAAAAGTTTTTTCTGTTTTCTCAAACATAATTCCATTTGAACTACTGCCTCTTTTATTTTTTTTTTTCTCTGCAGTATTTTGCAATAGAATTGGTGAACTAAGTTATGTGACAGAGAGATGATGATGCTAAAAGTATGTACCATGATAAGACCTATGCAACTGTTTGGTTTTTTTCTGTTTATATAGCATTAACACGGGGATTTTAGATTAGAAAGCCAACAAGAGAGGATGTCTAAAAACCCTAAATCCAACACTTTCCTAACCCAGAAGAATTTTATACATTTTTTCTATGTTAGGTCATTTCCAAACAAATTGCAAAAACCAACTAGTAATCAACAGAGGGAAATGCTGAAATGCTGCACAGCGGGTGATATCTTCAGCAGAAATTTTCAGGCTCAGAAGAAGGATAACAGGCTTACAGAAATAAGATATATTATCTAAGAATAGCTGAAATGATCCTGCTTAAGGGGCTCAAATTGTGCAGGAATTAACTGTGGCTGCTACAACATCAGAAGCTCCAGAGGAACAATGACAGCTGTTTCTATCGCAGAAGCAGTGGCTACATGTGAGAAAGCAGCACCCTTTTTCAGACACTGTCAGAGAAACAGAGATGCTGGCAGGTCTTGTGAACTGACGAAGGGATCAACAGTCACCTTCCTCCCAAAAATTCATCTGTCTGCTTTCCCAGGCTGGGTTTGATGCATTACAGCCTTGTGACCTTGGCTCAGTGTTACTGGAAAACTGGTTTTCAGGCATGGAAAGTATGTGAGCGAAAGCCATACAAAGTAAGAGAAGTAAAAACCCCGAAGTGTCATTACTGAAATATTACAAGAAGCTCAGACTTTCAAAAGGGAAAATACAAGAAAAGTTATCAAACCATTGGGGGAGGGGGGCCATTTGAAAAACAAGGAATCAGAAGACAGTAATTCAGTAACACCAAGGATCTCCAAGTAGTAGCAGAGGTTGATAGTTGATTGATAGCTGACTGGTAAACAAACACTCAAGTCTTCCATCAGTCTGGTGAGTCTATTAATACTTATCCTAGCAGCTTCTTTGACTGACTTATATGCTGTGTATGTATTAGCCAATAAATAGTTATCCTGCACTGCCACACTGCATGTGTATTTTCAAATTGCCAGACTTAAGTGACCCAAGGAAAGTAGGGGAACATAAGAGTAGAAAAGGACCTGAGATAATGCTGGCTGCATGGGACATAATTGTGTCCTTTACCCTGATGCAACTGGGACTGAAGCCGCAGCTTTAAAAGGGAAATTAGTAGTTGGCCTAAGTCATGCTTTCATGCTCCATCTTATTTTCTTTAATGTAAAATCACGATTTAAAAGACATTCATTACTGAAAATTTGTAAGTATGAAATCTCAGGACTGCTAATAGTATCCTTCCAAAGAGACTTTATAACAATAAATGTAATGAGAGTGCCAAGAAAAAAGAGGAAGAATAATTAAGAAAGGGAAAAGAAGAGAGGAATGAAAGGCAGAAGCAATAAGGAGAGGTAGGAGAAAAAGAGAAATAGAAAAAAAATAAGCAATAGGAGGAAAGGATATATAAAAAAAATAATAACGTTGAAAATGAATGTTTTTACATTTTTGATTGTTGGCTGCTATACTGCTGTATCATTCTTTCTTTCAGCATAGACTACTAAAATCACATTCTCTGAATATTTTGCAGTACAGAGGATTATTAATGCACAAAAAACCTCATGGCAGCTATCTGCAATTGACTGAGCCTTATGAATTCTGACAAATGACTCTTGCAAACATGAATTGCAAAAATGAATCATGCAAAAAAGTGAGTGCTCTAAAAATATTCATCTCCAGGAATTCCATGAAAATATATTTCAAACAGATGCGAAAGCATATCCTGTTGCGCTTATGGAGCCCTTTTCTGAAACTTCCCTTAGAACAACCTTGTTCTTGCATTATTTATCATTCTATTGTCTCTGATCTATAATTCAAAAAGAAAAATCCTTTGATTAATATATACATAATATATTTTCAAATCAGTGCTGAAAGTTTCCTCTATTAGGTGTTCAATATTGTTATCAGACACAAAAATGTGAAGGTGAAGAATACTGATGAGGTCATTCTGACCAAATTCCTGCCAATAAAGAACTGCCTCTTTACTGCTGCTGTTATCAAAAATAACAAGGATTGAAAGAATTGAAGTACTTTTTCACTCTACAGCTGCAACTACTAAAATGAAAAGTCTTACTCTCCCTCTGTAAACTAGTCCTGTCCTGCCTGAAACATGAGTTATACCACAATTTGCTCCAGGGTCAGTCTGCAATTAGGTATTTCTTTCAGTCTTCTCAGCGATTACATCCATCCATTAAATGAAAAAAATTCCCTAAAAATGAAGATAAGTATTCATAAGTATACTACTGATGAGTTGAGCTCTAACATTCTAATAGGTATCATTATATTAGATTATGATATATTGTCTCATGTTTCTCATTAAGATTTCATTGCAAGTTTCGAATTATAATGGTGATTCCTAATGCTACTAAAGGAAAGCATGTGGTATAGCTCAAAAGCTAAATTTCTACAGGGGAGAAAAATTGCAAAGGCACTGACGTGCCTAACTTGCATTGAAATTCAGCAAGAGTTAGCTCCTTAACTGCTATTTATCACTTAGGAGTAAAACTGAAGCATAAATATTCTTTGTGGTTGCACAGCTTGGGAGTGGGGAGAAGAAAAGGCTTGCTTTTTTATTAAAAAAAAAAAGTGAAAAAAAGCTCAATTTCCTTGACAATTATATGACAATTATAATAGGTGATACATTAATAACCCTATATATTAAGAATTTCTAATGACAGTAAACACAATTGTCCTTCACTGTAACTCTATATATGTATGTAAACTCTATGTTTTTGGGAATATATATTTATCTACCTAGAGGTAATTGTATATACATATCTATCTAAATACATAGACACATATAACTTGGAAATAGGTCTATTATAAAATGTGCATGACTCTCAAATTTCTAATATGACATCTGAAGCTCTCTTCTACACAACACTCTAGAAAAGAAAGGCTTATGTTTCTTTAACAGCTTTGCTTTTAAGTCACATTACTCTTAAAAAGGAGAGAGTGAAAAATATGTGCTCTGGAGGGATGAGTGATATGAAAAGAAGATAGATGCTAATACATAGCTGATTGATAGGAAGGTTCTCCTGAGGACTGTACTGTCGCACTAATTTTTTTTTTTTTTAAAAAGAGAAATAAAGAACAATGTAAGATAACGTAGGCATCATCTGTCACAAAACATGGGAAGTGGGAAGTGATAAGGAAAAAGAAAAATGTACAGGAAGACTTAAAATCAAGGAAAAATAACAGCATTAGTTTTGTTTGGCAAATGGTGGAGGAGGAGACTGCAGTTGTGTGAAGGCAGCATAATATCTATAGTTGTTGTGTGCCACAGTATAAGGCTGTGACACAAACACTAACCTGGACACCCTAGAAAATACTGATGTCCTCTCTCCTTTAATGTTAGTCTAGATAGGAATAGAATAGTCTAAGTATTGTTGCACAAAGGGCATAGCTTAGACTTCAGCCTTAAATTTCTCTTCCTTTTCTGTCTATACACATTCTCTTCTGTTTGATGTATGTAAGATGATTTCTGTCAAGTTACAAAATGCAGATAATTTTACAGGATAATATCTGCCACACAGTAATGCATGGTGCTGCTGGAGTCTATCCTACAGGGTTTTGGATAACAAGAGAAAAATGTAAGCCCTGTAACAAATAACTGGGAAAAATATTACAAATTTAATGTTCTGTATTTTTAAAGAGAGATGCAATGTGCTCAATATATTTTTTTATGGTCTAATATTAAACTTTTTGCAATTACCTAAGGCTGCTTTTCAAGGGTGCTTCTAGATGAAATGAGACAATTCCTTTTTATTTTGCATTATTCACCTTTCTTTGGCTAGAAAATGACAGCATACAGATAGATTCATCAGTTTTGCATAACATGTACACTTGTTTCATTTCTACCAACAGTTCACCAAATAACTGAAATGAAAGTGATGATAAATTGGAAATCTTATGCCTACAAATGCATTTCTGATCACATGGCTTTTGCCCAGAATAAGTGTTTTAAGCATACACATACAGCATATATACTGTACAGTATAACATATAGAATGCATATGGCATAACTGATGTCCCAAGGGAATCCGGTTCACTAAGAAAATAGTTTTATAACTTATGAAATTTAGCATGGCTTTTCCTTTCCAAGTATGTAATCAAATATCAAAATCTTGGGTATCCTCAAATTTGAAAAAAAACCAACCCTAAACCCAAACCAAAAAACCCAAAACACTAGAAGATTTTGTATTTAAATGAAATTATGCATATGAATATGCATACTTACACAGTTACATGACAAACTGTTACAGGTAGCAAACCCAAAAGTATTACTGATAAGAACAATCTGATATTTTAGGGTTACCAATATACCAGTTTTATTTCAATGAACTTCAAAATCTTTTTCAACATTCTGTTGCCATATACTTGAATTATTGGGGCTTAACGTTATGTAACATTCATGATAGATATGGGGGTGGTGGTGATATTTTAAAATGGGTATTTGTCTTTATAAACCTCTTAAAAATCAAAGGGTATAACTGTAAACATCCTAACTTTAAATATGCATTTCATTCCTCACTCAGTTTGTAAATTCTTCAGTGCAGAGTAGTGGATTTCTTTTAATTTCTCTTTGTGTTGAAATTATTGAAGATTTTTAGGAAAAGCTTTCAGAGAGCAAAATGCTAAGCTGTGAATGTGTATCCTGGTAATAAATGACATTAAAGGGAAATTTGGCTTAGCTTCTTTTTTTTTTTTTTTTTTTTTTTAAGCACATGTCATGCCACAATCTTTAATTATTTTGCTTCATAAAGGTATCAGAGTTTATTAAAGAAATGACTGAGTGATAACTCATGAGGTCTGTAATCTAGTCCTCCTATTACTACTAGTTTGCCATAGGCAGTCAGTGCACCTCTCCATATCTTATTCACTGATGAAACACAGAGGAACAGTCAAACACTGCTGAAACAGTGTCCTAGCAAAACTCTCTTGCTTTTGCTCCTTTGTTGTACTGTTTCTGGGCATTGCTCACACCACACAAAGATCTTTTTGTTGTTACAGCAACACTTCCTGAAAGGAAGCTTGCTTGGGCTCTACCAGCAGAGGCAATATTGTGCTGTAGCTCCCTCTCTGCTCCTAGTCTTTTTAGGATCAGCCTGTAAAGAAAGGGAAAAGCAGAGAGGTGTCTGAGCCAGAATACCTCCATGTTATGTGAGCAACCAGAGCAGAAGCTCAAAGAGATTAAGAAAGAGACAGTGGTGGCAGTCCCAGAGGGGTAAACACAAAAAGCGCGTGAAAGTAGTGATGCACATGAGTGGTTGTGTTCAGTTGTTTTCTGGTATACTTCTCACATGTTTTGGGGTGATAGATAGACATGAACCTTTATGACAGTCTACATAATATAGTCTTGAGATCTTTCATACTTCTTAAGCAATTTTTGAGTTAATTGGATGGTTTGACCTTGCTCAAAATCTGCCTTAAAATAAAATTGGTGAAATGTTGAGGATAGCTTGAATAGGAATTCATCTAACTGAAGGTCAAACATTTGAAGCAAGCCATGTTTCAGCCTACAGTTCCCTTTATATCCTGATCTATTTTAGGCTTCTGTTTCAGACTGTGATTTTCTTTTTCTTACTGCAGAATTTAAAGTGAGACAGGGGCGGCTAGCTGAATAGAAAATTCCTGTAATTCCTGATATTAATTCTATGTACCTAAGAAGCACTTTTAATGGTGGTTTCTGAGCATAGGTGCTATGCTTTAACCCACTAGTGTGAATGCTCTCAGTTTATGTCATGCTTCACAGAAAATTATTTTATCTAGTGTGAGGCGTCCCTGCACACAGTGTGTGGGGGGTGGAACTAGATGATCTTAAGGTCCTTTCCAACCCAAGCCATTCTATGATTCTATGATTCAAGGTACATGAAATTGTAGTGTATATACATATTGGGTTTTGACTCTCAAAACAGCATAGATGACAACTGAAGAGCATCAACTCTTTTAATCCAGCATTTTCACAAAACTATTCATTCCAATTAGAGATAAGGCCTCTCTATTCAAAATCTGAAAGTATAAATTTAGAGTAAGAAAGGACATGCCCAGCTTTCAGGTATAGCAGCTAAGGTAGAGGACTGAGTAAAGGATAAAGTTTACCTGCACTGTAAAAACAAAATGAACAAACAGAAAAACACAAACCAAGGTGATATTTTTATCTAACATTTTCCTCAAAACTTTTCCTGACAAGAAAAATGAATAATATGGTGGTCAAAAAAAGACTGCAGAGATTTCCAAATTAATAACTTGCATCTCATACTTAAATGTTCTGTCAAAAGATCCTGTAAAATTTATTTCAGTCTGACAAGAATTTCTGTCCTGTCACTGTGGAAATTTTTAAGAGCTTCGAAAAATAATCAAGAAACAAGATACAAGAAGCACCACTGTAACAAAGGAAACAAGGCATTGCAAATATAAAATACTGAAGAACTGCATGAGATGACCCAAATATGCCAGCAAAATCTTCCATGATATTTTTTCAAGAAGTGATAATTTTATACAAGATCTGCATTTGACAGATATTCACAAAATACTGAGAAGTAGTGCAGCCAGCATTATATTGCCAACAAACTTCTTCAGAAAGCAAGCCATGGCAGTTTGGATCCATATTTAGCTTTACTGAACTTGCTTTTATCGCAAGAATAGACTCGTCAGCTCATTTGGAAGAAGAGCTAGAAATCTTTCTCAAAAAAAATACTTATTATTGCTATAATCTGTGATCACTGATTATGAAGTATAAGCACTAACTTCTTATGGCATTGAACATGGCTTTGCCAGCAGTTAAAGCTTCTGTTAGCTTGAAGGAAAATCTCTAAAGAGGGGAAAAGCTGACATGTACTCACAAAATTCATAAAACTTCTACACAGTTCAAAAAGTTGTATGAGATTTTAAACCCAGATATTTCTAGAGCTTAAGAAGGGCACAACATTCAGCAGTTCGTTGAGGAGACAGACTAATATTGCTGTTTGCTGCTTTATCTGACTGCTAATATATTCCAGCTATTCAGCAAGATGATTGCCATGTGCAGGTTTCCCTTTTTTTGACAGATAGAAGTGTGACTACTCTGTAGGTTACACAGTCACTAATGAAAAAAATGGGGAAAAAAATGGAAGAGAGTAAAAAGCTGCATGGTTCTTGTTTGCCAGCTGGGGTTAAACAGCGGCAGTCACGCTTGCCTCAAAAGGTTGGACTTTATAATTATTGGAAACTTTGCAATTATTTTCAATTCTCCCTCTGTAACAATGGGTAATATTATTAAATGGAGCTTTAAACCAGAGTAAATCAGACAAAACTAAAATAAAACAGAGGCTAAGTAATAATTATGTCATTTATAAGATTCAACTCTGACTACTTTTTATCATGAAGAAAATCAAAAGATGAAGTTCATATTACCTTTTTTTGTAAAAAAAAGGGGCTGGGAATGCTCATATGAGCCAAATACATTGTCACTTGTGGATTAACTGCTAACATGAATTTGGCTTTGTTTGCGAAATGTGTCGTTAATTATACACAGCAGTAGTAGCACCTTCTGTTAGCTTACTAAAGTATACAATGGAGTGATGTATGACTTGACTGATATTATTTTCTATGTCAGACACCTTAATGATAATGGAATATAGCCTTGGAAGTATAGATCAAAATATATTGCATATGTAATGTATAATTCACAGTGCAGTTTAATTAATTACTTTTTGTATATTCAGAGGAAAAAGGTCATCTTCTTTCAACAGGAAGAAAACATACCTGTCTCAAATCTAGGAACAATGATAATAATACTTTAATTCTGAAAGTGTTTGGTTTGTGTGCTTTTGGTTTGGTTTGGTGTTTTGGTTTGTTTTTTTGTTGCTGTTGTGAATTTAATCCAGAAATCTAATTAAATAGACAAAAAGGGGAAAGAAAACCCCTACAATATATTGGTTTGAAAATCATTGTCAGAAAGGAAAATCACTTCATCTCACATAACATGTTGACTGCAGTTACTGAAATTAGAGATGCCTTTCTGAAGATCAGCCCAAACAGAATATATGTTGTGAAAATTTTCACATCAATACCCTGAATCTCTGTATCACGCCAAATCATTTCTATCTGGGGCATAAAGAATCACTCGTAGGTTAAAGTATTCCCTGTATACAAATGTGTTGGGGTTTGAGGGTTTGGTTTTGTTGGGGTTTTTTTTCCTTTTCACAGAATTGCTTCTTTACAGCCATCATCTTCAGCTTTTACCTTTTTTCTTCAGATTGCCTTTTAAACCACCCATGAACTTCACTGCTTGGCAGATGACCTGCTGCTGTGCCTGGTATGAATATCCCTACAGCTTTTCCCTTAGGCTACTTACTGCAGCTGCTTATCGTGATTGACCTACGGCCATCCACTCCCCGTGACTCAAGTTCTTTCATAGATGATATATCATATCTTGCCTCCTGCCCTTGTTTCCCAAATGTGGACTCAAAACCACTTCTAAACTGGCTATAACCTCAAGGTATTTACATGTCCTCTGGCGTGAACAGCCTCTGATTTTCATCTAACTTTATTATAGCATTTGAAGTGAATTATTAACTAACCATAAATCCAAGGAATTACAATTCAACCGTAAGTCTTGGAAAGCTTTTTTTCAACTTTCTTTGTGTTCATAAAAAGCCATATAAAAATAGTGGTAGCTGTTAAAAATTATGAGCTAAGAAAATAACTAAATTGATTCAGGAACTCAAATACTGTATAGATCGCTTTCTGTTTTTTCATAAAGCGTCTGGGTTTTGTTTTACTTCATTGGTTTTGGGATGATGAAAACTACCTTCAAACAAATGCAAAACACAGTGTTTTGTTGAACACATGCAAGAAATGACCATTGGAAATCAATTTAAGTTGCCTAGTCATTTGCAAAACCATTTATGCTGCCTGATATACTTCTAAGTGAATTCCAATACCTTGAAATCTGTAAAAATTGTCATGTAAACTTTGTTTCATCATTTCCCAATCTGTCCCAATATTCTTAAACTTTTTTTTTATCAAAGAGAATATTTAAAGGTTTCTGTGCCTCGTACAGTTTCTTTTTCCTAAATATTGTCAGAAACAAGAGGAAATATGTGATGAGAAGAGAAAAACTGCTTATTATTCAGGTCTGTGAGAAAAACTTCTAGAGGAAAACATTTCTGTCATTTCATTTATCTCAGAAATAATACTAATAATAGAAAAACACTCTGTGTCTCTAATAAGAACAGAATCTAATAGAAAAGCAATCTATTTTCAGTGTAAACAGAAGGTAGAAATGAGCTTATCTACTTCTAGCTTTTTAAGAGCTAGACTTGTAGTCAAAGCTAGTCATTAACTAGTGACTAGTCTAAGGTATCCTCTATGGTCAATGGGGAGAGATACCCTTTTTAGTTTAGCAACCTACTGTAGGTGGAACAGACTATCCTGTGCGGACTAGACTACCTATATACTTGTAGTGAGAGATGAGATGAAGTGACATTATTACATCAAAGTCTATAAAGCAATTCAATTCATTTGTATAGTGTGACTTCATGATAACTACTTTGTGTTTGGTCACCTTGCTACTCTTTGATGTTTTTATTTATGAAAATGTGAAATGTTTGTTGATCTTATTTACAGAAAACCCACAAGTTAGTATTTTTGGGGGGAGTGAGTGAGAGACTGCATGGCTGATTTACGGCTTGGCTTAAACCATGACATTGTTAAATACAAATTAAATCAAATTACAAAGAGTGATATGGCTGGTTTTCAAGTGTACCTCTTCATCATTGCAGATAGAATTGAAGGTCCTCGGGTGTTTAGGCAAAACATATTTGAAGGAATATGTATTTAGTTGTCAGGTATCAGTACACTACTTTATGTCTGGCTATTTAAAGAAGAGATGTTTCTACTGTTTCAGTTAATGTCAGACTGATTATCCAAACTGATAAGTTAGTGTATCACTTAGTGTACTCAAATGTGATAGCCCTATCTCATGTCTATGCAAAAGCAAAAGTTGAACTGCTAAAATAGCTCATTAAGGTTTTATTTTCTTAAGGGTTTTTGAGACAGAAGCAGAAGGAACTGTTGCTCAGTGATTTGTTTCCAAAATTTAATACAAATAAAAAACAAATTAAAAAAAAACCCTGAAAATAAAACCCACAAAAACTAAAAATAAAAAAAAACAAACAAGCAAAAAAACTACAAACAAAAAAACAAAAAAAAAACTAAAAAAACCCAAAAAAAAACACAAACAAAAAAAACCCCAAAACAATCCAAAAAAAAAAACCCAGCTGGATTTATCTGAGCTAACTTAATTGAAGACATTGCTGCAACTTCAAAATTATTCATTCTTCTAAGGAAATACATCACCATAACTGTTTAACATGAAGATCTGGGATAGACAATTGAATAGAAAGTTTTATGGAAGGGCCAAAGTGAAATATAAATGCATCATTTCTAATTTCCTTTAATCGCATCAATTGAAAAATCTTATGCTTCAATACAAATTCAACAAAGCCAACAACAAGAAAAAAGGAAATGCAAAATTGACTTTTAAAAAATGTAGAAACATAACAACAGAGAAGTCAAGCTTATATTCCTCTGTACCTTTCACCCTGCCTAGAGCTCTGATTCTTTTTTAACCTAATAGATGTTATGAAGCAGACAGTACTGCTTGACAGTAGTTCTGGAAATTAGAAGTTCTTTACTGAGTCTCTTCTTTTTTTTTTTCCTAGGCCAGCAAAGTCCTTGAGTATACAGGGAAAATCTGAATAATAATGTCAATGTAAGTAACTGCTGTGCTGGATCAGAGCCATTATATACTTTAATTTGCTCAGTTAAAAGATGGCCTTGCAATTATCAGCACCAAAGTGACAATTCATAAGCTTTTCAGTAAAAAATAAGAGTAAAGTCTTTAGAGAAGAACTTATTTTCTGAAAGGAATGTAAAAAGAAAAATATTTTCCCCCTGTTAGCTCCTTCTTAATAATTGCCATAAAAATAGGCAAAACAAGTGTTTTCATTTGCAAAATGAGAGTTTTCAGGACTTTTAGAGCACATTGAAACCACCCAGTTTACTTAAAACACAATTGTCATGTAGCTTTACTACATCAGACATTATTGATTTCTACAGAGTATTCTTCATCAGAAACCCTGAGTTATATACCTCAATACCAATAGCATAATTCTCCAGTGTTATGAAAATAAATTGTGCACTGGAAATAGATCAAATATTTGTGTCTTTCTGTTGGTAACTCCAGGAAAAACAACACCTTCAGGTAGTCAAGACAGCATTTGTTTTAGGTGGATTCAATTTCTGAATAAACTGAACCTGTCTTCTGATTTCTTCAGGGTTTTGTAGAGTTTTTTTGTTATTATAAATAATAATATTGCAGTTGCAACTTTGAAGTAATCTAACCTTGTTTATATTCAAATTTGTCTTAATAGTTTTCTTAGTAGAAAATTAACATTAAAGCTAATATTATTTTTGTTCATGTTTAGCAATTCAAAATAGAAATATGTATTATAGCACAACTGCAATTGTTACAATTTCTTTCCTACTCAGAACCAGCCAGCCAGGTATTGAACTGACAGAGACCATGTTGCTCAATTTAAATACACTTAAATCATTACTATAAAAGGATGCTGTTTTTACAATAGTTAAACTAGTTGAGGTTCAGCAGGTAGTTTTATGATTCATGCTCTCTTCTGTGGTATAAAAAAGTATAGCTATAAGATGATGACAGTAGCCCCAGACTATAAACAACACCATGGTTACTTTTTATGAAAGGTGTTAGCCTTGTCGGTCAGGTAAAAACAGCTTTAGAGATTAGAAAGAGAACAGAAAAGACATGCAAAACATAAAATTAGGAAACAATAAACAAATTGTAAATGACACATTTAAAAAAATTATAGATATCAGAATTATGAAATATATGAGAAGTCTTATAAAAGTAGACCCATGTCAATCTCAGGTCATTAGCATCATACTTTTAGCAAAATACTCTAGATACTTGGTGACTAATTGTAAACTGCTTTTGACTCTTGTTATCTTTCAACTCACTGACAAAAATTTGCTATATTAATCTTCGGACCTGGAGAAGGACAGGAAGATCAGAAGGATGAACATAATACCCAAGAGAAGAACAAGACACTATAAAGTATATGTGTATAACAACTTTAAGAGTGTTATGGGGATTTCAAATGTATAATGGAGACTTCCTGCAATAAATAGATGATCTGGGCTTTGAACATTCGATGTTAACATCCTTGTAACTAGACTAGTAATAGTAACTCTTTTGTATTTTGATTATCCTGTTAAAACATTAGTCACACTAAAAATCAATTCCTGACAATATACAGCGTGTTCTCTTTGCGCTAATAACATTTATATCATATAAATATTTCCCACTTGGTTTTTTTGTATAACTTTTCTTAAAGACTTTCCATTCTACATCTGGAAATTTGTCATATACTAGTACCTTTAATACAGTGTTGGCAAGAAATGAAGCTTTATGTGTTCAATGTAACACATACACACAAAACGAGTCAGGACCTGGCTCTTGTTTCTCCTTACATATGTCTTTTCTACAAAATATACCTGCATTGGTGATGTCACACATAGTATATGCAATGAGTATTTTGAGTGAGTTTTGTTTATTCAGTGCATTCCTGGCGAGTAGCACCAAAGCATTTTCTCTTGTGCCACATACACTAGTGGGAATGCTATTAACTTTGAGTCTTCGTAGACCAAACCAACCTGAACAGAAGAAATTATTCATTCTTCTAATACATATTCACATACAAACATGTTCACATATTTATACTGATTTCATAAGTGCAAAAAAAGATTCTGCTGTGGAACTGATATATTGCATTAACAAGTTTAATATTGACTCATTTAGTTGACTTATTGACTTCTTGCAGCAGTTCTTTTTCTAACAAGATCTAGTTCTTTTCAGATGCTTTTACATTACATTCCAAAAATAGCCTGATATGGTGAAACAAGTCATCAGAAATCATTGCTGGAGATGCAACTGATCATATACCGAATGTATCACTACTATACATATATACAACCACACACATATATATATATAAAAGATTTTTTTATATCATTCTTACATAGTTTTACTGGAAAGAAAGCCCTGCTTATAACAGAATTAATGTGTCATGTGAAGGATGAACAGAGGTATATGATCTGACATCTACATTATTACATTGAAAAAGTCAATGACTTCCTTTTAAACTCATTTTTAATAGTATTAATCTTATGAAGAAATTATATTCTTACAAATGTAGACTTTATTTCTTTACCTCTAACTTCTGCAAGCCTGCTGATGTCAGGGAATTTTCTCATATACAAAGTCACAAATCCTTGTCAAAAAAAATGTAGGCTTAAGTTTCAATGTCAAGTTTTTTTGTTTAGGTTTCTTTTTTTTACTTTTCCTTCATGAAAACACTCTAAAAGCTTTCTGTCATCACTAATATTCTTACTAGCATTGTAATTGATTTCCTGCTAATTTTTCTCTCTGTGTATTTCAGACACACTCCATTAGCTTGCTCCTTTGAAGCTTGATAAACCTTTCCTTATGCCAAACTGTTAGCTTCTTTTAAGTCTTATTTTCATACAAAAATAATACCAATATAATTACATGCATATAGTTAACACACTACAGTTCCTTCAAACTGTCACAGCTGTTCTGCTATACATATAAGCCAGTAGAGATGTTTCCTTAGGCACTGCTATGTGACTAATTCTGTAAATTATTTCATATTACTGGTTTTACTGGAAAATTAACAGTTTCTGTAGAAAATTGTATCCTTAACCATAGTAATTACACCAGGATGAAATCTAAGAATAGACAGCTATATTCTTTGGCTCTAATCTTGCAATAAAAAAATGATCAAGCTCTAAATTTGATTACACAAAGGACTATATCCATAAAAATGAAATTATTAGCATCATGGGCCAAAGCATTCTTATCAAAAGGAGTGAATGGGCCCAGCACTCTCTCATTATGAAATGGAGCCTTTAAATAACGGTGTATAGAAAGGTTTAATTTTATACCTCTGCAGTACTAGATGACAGTGTTTAGCATCTTATTACAGCAAGATGAACATGATTAATACTTCTTCACAGAGAAATCACACTTCACAGTGAGTAATGAGTTCCCCTTTGATTATGAGGTAGAATTTCTTTATATGTTTCATAGGAAGCTTAAATCATGATTCCATTGAGGCCAGTCGGGAAAACCTCTTTGCCTTCCACGAGGACAAGGTTCTGCCCAGTGTTTCTGTTTAATAACACTGCAAAAGAACTTCATAACCAACTGTCACTTGGTTTTAGGGATTTATCTATACCATGAAAAGCCATTTTTGCTGTAAAACGTTTTAAGGTGGGAATACTTTCTTTCAAAAATATCGAATTCCTATAATATTAAGACTTCAGTACGGATTTTGATTATTGTTATTTTACACACTTATTAGGAGATTAACTTATAATGCTAATTAATTGTTTCATTCATTTTAGAAAAATAAACAGTTTAAGCAACAAGACTACTTGATGAATTACTCTTCAGATATGTCCTGCTCCCCACTTGTACAGACCAGTATTTCAGCTATTAACAGTAAGCACTCCTGACTCCAGAGGGAGCACTTAGACGGTACATACCGTGGGGTACCCTTTGATTTTACCTGTGGGATCACAGAGGAGACATGAGAAACTGGGATGGAAAATCTATCTCCACCCTAGAGGCATGGATACATTAATTTACATAAAATAAGTACTAACAATTATTTTTGTAGTTTTGCTCTATTATGGATCCTAGTTACATTATCTTTTTGCAGGACATTTAAAAATTAATTAATATAAAAAATATCAAAAGTTAAGTTCTAAAGAATAGCAGTTGACATTCTGTATATTAAAGCATTACATTAGATCCTGCTGCTTTACAAGAAAAAGCAGATAAATGTTTCAAAAAATATTCCTACGGCACAGTTGCAAGCAAGAACTTCCTCTTCTTCTCCAGGCTAATTACAACAGCATTTGAGAATTTCAAAAGATTTTAATACCCTTGGGATGTTGAAACCAGTAGGAAAACATTGCTAAGAACCATGAATGGGGTTCAGATCTTGTTTAGTGTTAAGCAACAATTTTGGGCTACTCCAACCCCTGGGACAAGCCACCTAAACTCCAGCAACAGGCTCTATAGCTACTCAGACCCCAGTGACGGGTGATGCAGTCGAACTAGAGGACTAAGACCTGCCAGTATCAGTTGCCACTTTGTCGTGGTTTAAGCCCAGCTGGTAACTCAAAACCACACAGCCGCTCTCTCACTCCCTAACTTCCTCCCCCTGCTCCCGGAGGGATGGGGAGGAGAATCGAAAGAATGCAACTCCCACGGGTTGAGATAAGAACAGTCCAG
>WYDI02023913.1:0-29942 GCA_009867235.2 Psittacus erithacus | reverse complement strand
CAAGAAATCGGCGCCGGAGACACTGACGCTGCCCGCGCTGCGGGAAGGCACCGGCGCCGAGTGATGCCGGCGGTGCCGCGCCGGGCGGGACTGTGCCGGCCACGCTGCCCACCGCAGCCACGGGGAGGAACCCGCCGCTGGGGCGCAGGGAGCCCTGGGAAGGGTGCGGCCACCCGGAGCCATCGCGGGTGCCCGTGCAGGTCGTTGCCGCCATCCAGCGCCGCTGCCTGCGCCGGGAGCGGTCCCCAGCACCATCAGGCGGTGCCGCAGGAGCCGGTTCGCTCAGCGCCACCCGCCCCGGTTACCGCAGAGGCTGCCGAGGCTGCTGCGTGGCACCGCGGTGGCAGCTGGTGCCCATGTACCCACTGAGTGATGCTGGAGCACCACGCTGCAGGGTAGGCACCGGCGCAGGGGCACAGCGTGTGTGATAGTGACAGGGACCACTGGTGCTGGTGGGGACTCCCCACAGGCACAGCAGGTCCTGCAGTGGAGTCCTCTTCGTCGTCCCTCCAGAGGCCGTGGCTGCCCAAGGAGGGCTCAGCCCTCGGTTTTCTTTGTGAAAACACAGGCCTTTTTGGAAATAAAGCTCGAGACACGCCAGCCGGCTGCTGGTGGAGGTTTATTTGATGCCATGGAAGAGTGCCATGCCTGTGACAAGGTGCTGTGTGTCCCGGGACTGGATATGTGCAGTGAGGAATAGCTGGATCACCAATTCCGGGATGGGGAGATAGGGTGCTGTGATGGGGCAGCGAGGGGCTGGGGATCCAGTGGGCAGGATGGTGCTGGCTGCACTGGATCAGGCCAGCCCCGGTGTGATGCCCCCAGCTGCACCAGCAGCACTGGGCTCCTCTCCCCAGCAGCCATCGCCATTCTCCAGATCTTCAGCACCCGGCACAGCCGATGCCACCGCCCCCAGCAGGGCGATATAGTAGGAGCTGCAGTAGACAGGCGCCTTGTTGGGGCTGGAGTAGACCTGCTCGGGCCGCAGTGAGGCGAAGGGGTTGGTGGCATAGCCCATAATGTGCATCTCAAGCTCCACCAGGAGCTGCAGGGAGGACTTCAGCTCCTGCTCACTGCCAGGAGAGTAAAGGCCAGGCCTTGTTATGGTGTGCTGGTGGTGGTGCTGGCACTCCAGGGCAGTGGGGCTGTGCTCACCTGTACACAGTGAAGAGGATGGGCAAGCTGTAGTCCCGCAGCAGCAGCAGGGTGGGCAGCCAGCCTGCCAGCAGGTCTGGGCAGGCGTGGAAACCTGTAGGGACACAGTGGTGAGGGTCTCACCTCTTCCTATGCCATCCTGACACCAGATCTAACAGCACCCACTTGTGCCGGGGTGCACAGTGACACTGGCAATAGTTTGCCACCCTTAGCAAGGTGGGTACCATCTCCTCAGCAGCATGGCTCTTGGTGCCTGGGCTGAGCCACCACACTGAGAGACACAGGCAGGGATCCCTTTGCGAGCTGCTTATGTGGCAGGTGGGTGATACAGGCAGGACCCTGAGCACCCTGAGAGGGGGACAAGACAGCCAAGCCCCAGGGCATCACCCTGGCTGTGTAGTTGCCTGTTGTAGCTTACAAAGCCCCGGATATGTCCTAAGCCACAAACAGGCACTGCTGGGGTGCTGAAGGACCTGCACCCTTCTGGAGACATCCTGCTGCTAGCAGTGTGGTGGTGAGGGTCCAGTCCGCTCCACAGAATCATAGAATCACAGATGGTTTGCGTAAGATCATCTTAAGATCACCTAGTTCCAGCCTCCTGCCATGGGCAGGGTCATCTTACCCCAGACCATGTTGCCCAAGGCTCTGTCCAACCTGGTCCTGAATGCTGCCAGGGATGGAGTATTTACCACTTCTTTTGGCAACCTGTTCCAGTGCCTCACCACCCTCACAGGAAAGAACTTCTTCCTTATATCTAACCTGAACTTCCCCTGGTTAAGTTTTAACCCGTTACCCCTTGTTCTATCACTACAGTCCCTAATGAAGAGTCCATCCCCAGCATCCTTGTAGGCCCCCTTCAGATACTGGAAGGCTGCTATGAGGTCTCCACACAGCCTTCTCTTCTCCAGGCTGAACAGCCCCAACTTTCTCAGCCTGTTTTCCTACAGGAGGTGCAGGAACTCACCCGGGTGAAAGCCCACCACCAGGTCAGGGCGGGAGGCCAGCTTGGTCTCCACGTGGCTTTCCCAGAAGTCATGGTAGAGCCCCTTGTAGCTGCTGAGATAGACCCTTCCTCGAGGCACCGGTGTAGCCAGGGGTGGCCTCATGATGGGTCCATCAACCACATCCACCCCCACCATCACCACCTCCATGCCATGGTGCCCCGGGAACATGCGCGTCAGCTCGTCGTAGTCTGTCAGCCGGGCGTTGAGGGTCTCCACGTGGGACGCTCCCACCACGTGCACCGTGAGGGCCTTGGCGAGGGGCTCGATGCTGAAGAGCTGCAGCCCCAGGCCGATGGTGAGCGGCCGTGAGTGGAAGTCGGTGACCAGGCGTCGGACGGAGTCACGCAGCTCCCTGTCCTCTGGCCGCGGCTTCCCAGCATTAGCCCACAGCAGCGTCATGTACCGCCCGGCCAGGATGGCGCCCAGTTTCTCCTCCAGCTGCTCCTGCATGGAGAACCAGTCCTCCCAGCCCTTCACATCCCAGGTGGGCTTTGTCCAGGTCTCTGTGGGAAAGGGGATGTCTCCTGGGGGGTTAGAGAAAAGCACTGGGGGTCACAATGGTGGCTCCACAGCCCAGGCTGCCCTTCCCACCAGACCCACAAGCCAGGAGGAGGGACTCCCCCATCCCTCCACAGGACTTGTGCAGCATGGTGTGGTGGCCAGGCAGGCCTGGAGGGGTACACACAGCGTCCCCTGCCGCACCTGTGAAGACAAGCCACTCCACCAGCCGATCCAGGGCCACCAGCTTCAGCTTCTTGCAGAACTTCTTGTGCAGTGGCCAGTTGGCACGCTGGCACGCCACGCCACAGTAGTACACGTTCTGGCATCTGGGGACACAGGCAGTGTGCCTGGACATGATGGGGGAAAGGATTCTGCCTGCCAAACCAAGGTTTCCTGACACCCCTCCCAGAGCTGGGTCACTGTGGTTTGGGGGATGCCCTGCAGCTGGAGATGCATGTTGGGACAACAACCCCCTGGCTTCACCCTGCTTGGAAGCAAGGGGATGGATTCATCCTCATGCCATCAAACTACATCCCCCTGCCATACCTCTTGCATCGCCGGAGGCTTTTGGGGTCTGGGAGAGCATCAGGGAGCTTCTTGCACTCAGCACAGAACTTGAAGGTGTCCTCCATCTTCTGGAACATCTCGAAGTAAGTCCGGATGCCAAAATCACTGCCGCTTTTCCTCCCGTCCATGGCAGACCTGCGCATGCAGGGGAAGTGAGAATAATCCAGCACAAGCTGCTCTGCCATCACAGTGAGGCCAATGTCCTCTCTCCAAGGCTACCAGGACATTTAGCTCCAGCCATGAATATCCTGTCCCGAGATGGAGAGCCAGGAATGGGCAGATGGAGAGGTGCACCCAGGAGCCCCATCACAGCACCCACATACAGGCTGAACCAGGAGGGTGGGATGAGCCAGGGGAGATGTTCCAGCAGCAGGACACACACGGGATGCTCTCCCCGTGGGGGGGGAAAACATGCACCCACAGCAGCACCCATGGACGCTCACTCACTTGTAGTCCTCGTAGCTCTTCATGTTGAGCTTCTGGAGGATGACATGGGACAGTCCCGGCACGTTGCGGTCCATGGCTTGGAAGCCCAGCGAGTCCACGTCGGGCGCCTTTGCTGCCGGCTCCTTCGCAGGCTTCTTGGTGCGGCCGGGTTTGGGGGCAGCACCTGAGTTTCTCTGGGTCACGGTGGTGGCTGTGGCAGACGGGGATGCGGGTGCAGGGGACGGTGTGAGGGTCCCCGGGTGCTGCCGGGGGGCCCCGCGCCGCCCGCTGACCCCGCGCCGCCGGCCGCCCGCCATCCCGCTATCCTGCTGCGCGTTCCGGGCAGGCTGCGCTCAAATGTCAGCCCCGAGGAGATAGCGAGGAGAGCGCCCCGGCCCCTCGGGGATCGGGTGGCGCAGCTATTCTGGGCATCCCCTCCCCGGGAACCGGCCAACCCGCGCCGGAGTCTGGCACCCGCCCCAAAGCCACCGGGGAGGGTGGTGGGGTCTGCCCCGGAGCTGCTCCTGCACTGCACCCAGGGGATGGCTGCACAACCTCTGCGACCTCTCCCTAGTGTCCCCATGGTACCTGCCAGCCCCCGCCATGAGGCCCCTCCCCTTGGGCACCTTGGAGAGATGTGACCACTATGGTCTGTGCCAAGCAGGGCTGGGGGGCAGGAGTGGGGCTGAGGCACAGCAGGCGTCAGGGAGAGATACGGTGCAAGTCCTACGCCTGGATCGGTGCTATCCGACACACAGCTACAGGCTGGGCAGAGAAGAGATTAGGCCCTACCCTATTATTAGGGGCCCTGGTTCTACTATCCTGAAAGCAATCTTTCCATGCACCTTGAGTTTTTCCATTTCCCTGATATTCTTTTCCCTAAGGCTGCAGTGGCTGCATAAGTAATTGTTCAACTTAATGTTTTCCTTTCATTACTGTCTCAGTTGCAGTGCACTCTCTGTGCTTCCTCAATCAGCTTTTCGATATCTCTCTGGTCCTCTGCTCTAAGTTTTTGTAGTTTCTTTAACATCATTTGAGGATTGTCCTAGAAAGAGTGATATCAGCTGCTGCCTTCCCTGGCCTCCGGAGGGGTCCCTGGTAGTATATTTTTGCATTGCTCTCATAATCTATCCAAAAATTCTCTAGGAGTTTCACCCGTGTTTTGTTTGACAGCATATAAAGCTCCCCAGTTCACGGATTTAGGAATTGCGTGCTCCAATCCAAATGCAATCCATGTTTTGTAACTTCTGAGAAGTTGGTAATGGTTGGGGTTGTTAAAATCCTATTGTGGTTTAGCTGTAGGGACATAATCGTCTGCATTTCTCTGCAACGTTTCTGCAGCGATTAATGCCTGAACATGGGTTCTGGCAGCTTTAAGTACTAGCTCCTTTTCAGTCCCTCTGATTGCATCTAACATTAAATCACTACCGTCCTAATCCGGGTCTAGGGCTTTAGTGAAGGTTTGGAATATTTTTGCTGCTCCTGTGGGATCATCTCTATAAGTCCTTGCTATCAATTTCCAACTTTCTAAGTCTCTCATGAAGAAATTAACGTTTAGTCTCATGGGTCCCTCAGGTCGCACAGCTTCCCTAAGGGCGGCTTGTGTCAAGCCTTGTATCACACCCTTATCTTTTACTCTGGGTGAGGCTGATCGAGCTCGCAGCTTGGTTCCTGTCCTCCTGCTTAGTGGTGAAAGAGACGGGAGTTTTGTCGCCTTCCCCTCTCCTTTTGCCACTCTGCGCTCCGGAGAAGGGGGAGGAGTTGATGCTTTTTCCCTGGGGCTAACATTTCCTCAGCCTCCCCCTCCCTTTTATATTTCAAGCATCTCTGGCCTATAGGGCACCGATGAGCAACACCACTTCAATTTCCCTACTCCTTGCTTTTTATTCTCTCTAGAGTTAATACAAACGGATCCTTGGGTGCTATGTTTATCCCACACTCTTTCTGCCACTCTGGATGTTCCCAGAGTGTGAAAAACGTATCTGCATAAAAAGACTGCATCCCACTTTTCTTCCCTTTGTAAGAAGGGCATTAACTCTAACATTGTATCATAGTTTAAGGGTCCGTTTTCTGGCCATTTTTCTCCCCCTCCCAATTTATACAATGGCCACCACTGGTTACAGTATTCTATCAAGGTCTTTTTGCTCATGATTCCTCCTGGGAGATCCCAAATTTCCTCCCAGAGTTTTAAGATGCATCCCAGGGGACTTTTAAGCATTAGATTTTACCTTTCCTGGTTTCCCATTTTACTTGCTTTGCTGACTACCCACCTTACTGATTTTACTTTGTTTTCTCAACCACAAGACACTTTGAGTACTTCCACAACCTACACTCTTCAGACCAAATTCTACACCCTCTGCAGTAAAAATCCCATTCGAATTTTATCCAGCTTTTTCGTTACACTGGATACAACTTAGAACGCAATCTGGTTCACATTTATTCCCGGGATGAAGCAAACACACCTCAGTCACAGGGTAATATGTATTTTCCTTTATGCGTTGTCCTTCTCCGGCTGTTTCAATGGCGGGAGAACAGAACCGGATCAGAACTCCGCACGCACTTCATACTTAACTGTACGTCTCGCAGAGAAGTCCACATGGTCCCTGCGCACTGCAGGGGGCTGGGGCTGGATGAGCTTTAAGGCCCCTTCCACCAAACCACTCAGTGACGCCCCGCTACCCTGCAGCAGGGCCGCGAACGACGCACCACCACCACCACGGCACCCACAGCGCCCCATACCTCCGAGTCCCATTAACACGTGGTGCAGTTCTGCGATCTCGCGAGACTTCACGGGAGTAGTGGCGTCGCCGTGGTTACCGGACGCGGCGCCCGCCCCTTGAGGCAGCTACGCCCTGGTTCGCGCTCCGCCGCTGCCCGGTGCCGCGCCCCGGGCCGGTGCGGGAGGGTCTGCGCCCCCAGGCGTGAGCTCCCTGGCCCTGTTGGTCGCGGCAGGACGGTGCGCTGAGGCGGTTGCCAGCGTCGGGGTGGAGGCCGGTACCTCTCATCTGTGTGGGGTGGCTGGAACTGGGGGGCGCGAGGCTGGGGGGTGCTGTGGGGTGCTGGGGTCACAGGAGTACCCTCGGCCCAGCCGTGTCTCCAGAGGGGTGGAAGTGCTGCAGACAGACACATGGTGCAGGATGGAGCCAAGGCCTGGGGCTGTGGGAGCCCTGTGGGGCTGGGCCAGGAACTGAGGCATTCAGCGCCACAGGCTCCACTGACAGTCAAACGGGAATCACAGAATCCTGGACTGGTTTGGGTTGAAAGGACCTTAAAGCTCATCCAGTTCCAACCCCTGCCACGGGCAGGGACACCTTCCACTAGACCAGCTTGCTCCAAGCCCCGTCCAACCTGGCCTTGAGCACTGCCAGGGATGGGGCAGCCACAGCTTCTCTGGGCAACCTGTGCCAGTGCCTCAGCACCCTCACAGGGAAGAACTTCTGCCTAAGAGCTCATCTCAATCTCCCCTCTGGCAGGTTAAAGCTGCACCAGGGTGAGCCTGACTGAAAGCAGCAGTCATACCGAACCTTCCCCATGTGCAGGAGGAGCTGGGAGCTGCGGCTGGGTTCCTTTTACTGAGCAGTATAATTTTGACACTGCATGTCCTCCTTATGCTCCTCATGAGAGCTTCCTCACTGACAAAGCCCCGAGCTTTCAGTGGTGTTTTGACAGCCAAGCCCAGAATAACACCAACAAATACAACTGCTGGGTCTTGCAGATGCTTCTAGGAGATGAATTGAGCAGTTTCATATTTCTTTTCCCCATTCTTTTTCCTGCAGAGCTATGGAGGTCTCTGGAGGGCTGTCTTCCAGAAAAGACTCCACTGTATCTGTTCCCAGCGAGTCACAACCGACACCAGTTCAGATCACAGTGCTGAAGGCACAGGACCTGGTAAAGCTCTTCTGAAAATGGTTTAATAAACAAAGCTAGAGTGATGTGGCGTGCTGTGGTCCTGTTTGAGAAGAGCTGTGAGGCAATAAGGAAGGATTGGTGGGAATATCATGGATTAAGCTATGCCACACTGGGGCTTCCTCCTCCCCACTAAGGGTTTGTTTGCACAGAGTAAAGGCTTGTGATTCATGGAGGCTGGGGAATGCAACTCCTTAGCAATGCTCCAGAGATGGGTTGAAATCTCTCTCTGCCTTCTCCGCCTATCTGTGTGTAAATGGCAGATTTTTAAAGCAAAACAGAGTGGAAAATTTGTATCAGTGAGACAAATACCTCTCCAAAGATATCACTTGGGATGTAAATTTGGCTTTTCATCCCAGCTACAGCAGTTTGTATCATGTTGAAACCAAGAGAGTGGCTCTGGTTTTTAAAAAACAGTGGCTCCAGGGTAGTTAGGGGGAAGACCGTGAGGTGGTTCTGATCAAACCATGACTTCTGCAATTTCTGTGTGCATCATGATGCACCCAGCTGGCCTTAAAGTCTTCTCGAGGAACTAGCATTTAGGAGGGAATGCAGAGGAGAAGCTCAGCTACTGCTGCCAGCAGAAAAATGCAAATCCTTGCTTCTGCTCTAGCAGGAGGCAGAACCAGCAAACCAAAAGCAACTCCCTGGGTTGTGATTTTGAGGTTTTTACACTGTAGTTTTTGAGTACCTCTCACACTGACAGATTCAGCAAACAGCATCTTAGGTGAGAAGTATAAGGTATGAAGAGGAAAAACAATGCTAAAAAGGATAGACCCATGGATTAATTGAACCTGGAATGTGCTTTGTGGTTTTTATTGCTCCATCTTGAGAAATGGCTCTGGCAAAAGAAGGGAAGCTTACAAAAGTGCAATAGTAAGAACAACAATATGGGAAAAATTCCAGCTGTTAGAAGTGTGGAATCTGCTTAATTAAAGGTAATGGAGAGAAGCATGAGAGAGGAGCCCAGGATAATTAATGGGACAGGGAAAGGTTAATTGAATTCTTCTGTTTAGCCATTCATAGAATGTATGCTCAAGGAGACAGTGAGAAGGACTGAAAATTAAAACCAAGTGAATGAAATCTCCTTTTGTGCAAGAGCCAATATGGAACTCATTATCCCACTGGCAAGGAGGGAGGGTGTTGAGGGTGGAGGTCAGGCATCACTGTGGCTCAGGACTAAAGAAAAGCTGGGTTTGGGTACGACAGCCTTATGGTCAGGGTGGTGGTTGCTTCTTTCTGCATGGAGAAATAAACCATGTTCCTCCTTGAAATTGAAACCTCCTCATCTCTGCTTAAAGCAAGTGATATGAAGGTGCTGTAGCAACATATGGCAGAGCTCCTCAGAGAGCTTGCTGGAGCCCTTCTGTCATTTCAGGCCATTGGCAGCCATGTGATAGACACAAATGACCTCTCAGCTCAGCCGTGTAGCTGAGGAGAATACAAAAGTCTTGAGCTTCCTGGAAGCACAAAAATATCAGAATCAGCCAGAATCAGAGACTGGTTTGGGCTGGAAAGTGCCTTAAAGCCCATCCAGTCCCAGCTGCCTGCCACAGGCAGGGACACCTTCCACGAGACCAGGTTGCTCCAAGCCCCATCCAACCTGGCCTTGAACATTGTCCGGGATGGGGCAGCCACAGCTTCTCTGGGCAACCTGTGCCAGTGCCTCAGCACCCTCACAGGGAAGAACTTCTGCCTAAGAGCTCATCTCAATCTCCCCTGTTTAAGTTTGAGCCCATTGCCCTTTCTCCTATCAGTGGGGTATTCTGGGATTTGCTTCAGATGTGTCTTTCATTGCCTTTCCTGTGGCGAAGCCTGGACCTCTCCCTCTCTGCTGCCACAGCTTTTGATAACACCTGGGGTGTCACAGCATGGTGGAGCAGGAAAGTTCCCTCCTAAAAGACAGGGAAGGCTGAGGTCTCAGCATGGCCAAGCTGTGCTCCTGTTCCCCATTCCTGTAGGGAACAACCAAAGACCCCACTGGAGGACCCTGTCGTGGGCACTGAAGTGAGCTGCCTGCCAGAGGTGACTTTGATCCTAGAGCTGTTGCCTCAGAGCCAGCTGCTTAATGTGTCTTTTTTTGACAGAAAACTCTCAAAAGCGATGTGTCAGTCACTTCAGTGTGTGTGGAGTACAATGGAGTGATCCTGGGAGAGTCCTCCAGGACTGATGTCCTGCCAAATGGGACAGCAGACTATAATTTCACAACCAGCTTTGAGTGCAGCCCCGATGGGCCCAACTCCCTGGATGATATTGCACGAACCCCTGTGCTCTGTGAGTACCTGCATGTCCCTGGTTAGAGGTGGGAGTCACCAGCTGCCCTGCCCTGCCTGCCTGCTGCTACTCTGACTGCAGGAGTCACACATTAAGAATAGCACTGCAGTGGTGGCAGGGTCTCAGAGCTTCTGTCCCCATCTCTGCCAGCTGGAAGGGTCTCCTTTCATGTTGGCCTCTGCTCCTTGGCTTCACCGTTCTTGCCAGCCTTAGGAAGATGGAGTAGTAGCACATGCCAGAGCAGACACAGACCCTTTGCTGCCCCTGAATTGCTGGTCTGAAGCTGTCTGAGAAATTCTGCTGCCTTCTCTCTTTTTCATCTCTCTAGTGACAGTGATAGAAATGTTTCAAAAGGACAAGAAACAGAAGGATAGGACTGCACCTCTTGGCCAAGCTGTGGTGGACCTTCTACCTCTGCTGCAAGGTACAACACTGATTTCCACAGCCTCTGTAACCATTTCTTACTCCCTGGCACTTTCAGATCTTTGCTTATGGATCCCTGGCAAAGGAATCAAATAATAGAATCATGTAATAGTTGGGCTTGGAAAGGACTTTAAGACCAGTTCCAACCCCCTGCCATGGGCAGGGACATCTCACACTAGACAATGTTGCGCAAGGCTCTGTCCAGCCTGGCCCTGAACACTGCCAGGGATGTGGCATTTACCACTTCTTTGAGCAGCCTGTTCCAGAGCCTCACCACCCTAAGCACTTCCCTCCTTTTGACAAAATGCTCTTCATAGCATTGGGGAAGACGGGATGACATCAGTAGGCCATGATTTCCCTGCAGAGGGTCTCACTCTGTGCTCTCTCATTCCTGTTTCTTCCCAGGACAGTGTTCATTTCAGGTCACAGCTCCTTTACATGCAGTGCCTGCCTCTCCATCAGAAAGTCTTCACTCAGAGGCCAAGGTATGTGGAAGCTGGAGCTGTTTCTTTGCTTCTTCAGCTCTCTGCTTCTTTTTAAGGGGAAGATGAGCGTGACTCAGCCACCTGGCTCATAATGGATGTTACAAGCTCTGTATGTTACCAGCTTGGAGGCCTTTCCTACTCCTCTTGACGTCTGTCCCTTGTTGCCCATGACAGGTGAAGTCCTGCTAGGAAATGTTAATGTGTGCAGCCACCAAATCACTCTGTAAAAAAAACATTCAGGATGGAAAGCTCAGTGCTGAAAACCCAGAAAGAGAACAGCAGGATTAGATGTCAGGCTTGATTAGTCTTCCTCTCTGTGGATGAAATATCTCAGAGTCTGTTATTGTACCAGCTCTGACTGCCTTCCTCGCAAGGTCTTTTTTCATTCCAGTGTTTGAAAACTACCTGGTGAATAAAGCATGAGACTGAGTAAATGTGTTTCGTCTTGCCCCGAGCCTGCCTGCAGTTAGTACCACCAGCAAATTGAAGGGGAGGGGATTGCGCTAACTTCTCTGTATCTAAGAGGTGTTACACAGTATGTATGAGAGGGGCTCTCATTAGGGAGGAGAGATAATAAATACTGAGCAGCTGGATTTCACTGCGCACCACCTATTGGATTGGGACAGGTAATTAAGACTGAGATAGGGCAGAGCCAAATTGTGGCCCTGGCTCAGCATGCTCTGAATCACTGGGGGAAAAGCAATGTTCTTTTGCTGTGGCTTATTTTATGAGACCCTGATTCTTTGTCCCTGGCTCATTTTATGAGACCTGTGGAGCATGTGCCCTGCCTCAAGCAGGCTCCAATTTAAACAGACAAATCACTACAATTCAGCCAAACCCATCGTGAAATTCCCTTCCTAAACTAGTTTGTTCTCTTTTCATATTCGAGGTGAGGAGGAAGAAGGCATTATACATCCTGGCCTTGGGTCTCTGCTGGCTTCTCCCTGAAGAGCAGGAGTGTTATAATTGTCGAGTTACTGGCTCTACTTTATCCTTGTTTCCTAGGGTGGCCTTGAAGTGACAGTGAGCACCAAAGAGCCTCTGCTTTCTGCCACACAGCTTTCAAACAGTAACTTCCTGAGCATCACACTGGAGGCAGCTTATTCTGTCCCTGAAGCGTTTGCTGCCACAGGACCCCTGCAAAACTACATGGCTTGCTTGCAAGTACCATCAGCTGGGGAGGTGAGGAACAGTCCTGGCACAGTGAAAAGGGTTTTGGCTGCTTCAAAGTGGAGTGTTCTCCGACACTATGCTGCATGGAACAAGGCCATGGGGTGTATAGCTCCTGTGCTTGTGTGACAGCAGCCTTTGCTGTGGGTGCTTGGGTTCTCTGTGGTGTGATGTGTCTCTTGAACACAAAACAAGGTCTGCTCAGCAAGATTTGGATTGAAATGGCAGGTTCTTTTCCATGTGGCTGTTTGGTTTTTCTCCATTCTTTGTGTGTGGTGGAGTGGCTTTTCCAAGCCAGGCCCCTGCACTGCTGCTTTGCTTTGTTAGACCCAGTTTAGTGCAGCTGGCACTTGCTCCTGCTCATGTTGGGCATGCAAGTCCATTCATTCTCATGTTTCTCTAGAAAGAACTCCCTTTGCTCTTCAAGAATGGCATCCTGAAGCTTGCTGGTGAGAAAGAGCCATTACCCCGGCCCAAAAAGTGGCCCACTGCTAACATCATGGCCCCTGGCGCTCTGAGCATACCAAACTCCTTCATTGTTGGTGGTCCCTATGAGGATGAGGATGGAGAGCTCAAAAAAGGAGAGGTGAGGAAGGACTGGCAGTGTCATGGCTGGGAGAGAACCAGCAGGTCTCACTGGAAGGACTAAGGAAGACTTGCAGAGACTTCTTATAGGAGGAAGCAGGTCGTTGGTGCTCTGTGCAGTATGCAGACACACAGGTGGTTCCCCTAGCACAACAGAGGAGAGCTCTGAGGGACCATGGGGCAGGTCTGGTGCCCAGAAAGCCACCCAGCCCTCAGATGCTGGGCTGAGAGTTATGTTGTTTCCTTTTGGGCCAGGCTGCTAATACGAATGGGCTCTGGTGTCTGCAGGAAGGGCTGCTCACTTATTCTGCTATGGCGATGGCAAGTTGGACTGCTCTGTCTGACTCCCGTTCTGTCCCAGGGAACATTTTGGGAATGATGTAGATTGCTATCCTGGCTCTGACCATGTGCTGTTTCTCACAGGACAGGGAATTTAGGATCCAAGCAGAAAGCATGAAGAGAGTTGTGTGGGACATGGAAAGTCGTTGTTACCTGGATCCGGCTGCAGTAGTCACGTAAGGGACCTGAGAGCTTCCCTTCCAGCATGCAGCAGTGGGGATAAACCACTGCAGAATGGATTCAGTTGGGTAACCTAAGGCAGGGAACAGCAACATGCAGGTGCTTTTACACCTCTTACATGATTACATGGCTCTGCCTCACCTTCCATGGCTCCTGTGGCTCACTGTTGGCCAGAGGTGTTCACACAAGCAAGGGAACAGGTATCTGCCTTTAACTGCTGGAGCAGCTTGGTTCTACAGTGGGAGAAGATGAACTGCCTGTAGCTGCTGGCTCCAGCTCATGCTGCCAGCAACTGGAGGTGGTGACTGTTCCCTCTGCTTGAAGGAAAGGACAGCAGAGTGACGGAGGAGAGTGGCCCACACAGCTCTCCTCTGAGCTGCTAATTAAGTTTTGCTGAATTCCCAGTACATTAAAATCCTTTTACTCCGTGTAGGCATTCTTCATGTGCTTTCTTATTGGATAAATGTTACCTTTAATGGCTCTAGACATGCTCAACATCAGGATGAGCATCCCATTTCTCTTTGAATCCTGCTTCGTTCTTGGCCTCAGCTGCATCGTGGCAGTGAGTTTCACAGCCAAATTAGTCCTCATGTGGAAATATTCCCTTCTATCTGATTTGATATTTAATTCTCTTTCCCCTACACTTTCATCAACCTGCCTGCTGATTTCAGAGCTACCAGGCACATTGAATGGGAGCTCAGGATCCGCTTGCTCTGAGCAATTCAGGATTTATACCAAAGTTCATCATGTTCCTTCATGTTCATTTCATTTCTGAAGTAGCCAGGGGAGAGAAGAAACCCAGCCTGTTGCTCTTATTATTGTTTTATAGCTGCTTGTGCCATAAATGCACACCGTGGTGGATGGAAAAGAAAATGTCCCAAGCCTGCCCCAAAGCACATATGTTCCAGTGGCCAGAGGGTGTTTGCTGTGTCCCATGGGAGCGGGTGGGAGGAAACCCAAGGGAGCATGTTTTGGGGCAGAAAGGAGGGTGGTGTGGCTCTCCAGCTTGATTTCTGTCTCTTCTCAGTGCCTTTCTTTGTGTTCAGCCTGCAGAAGCGCATTGCAGAGTGCCAGTACTGGCCTGTGGAGGTCTGCAGGGTACCTGTGTCCTTACCCAGCAAAGGAAAAACCAGCAAAGCTGACAAGGTGAAGTGGGAAGGGATATGTTGTTCTGGCTTGTAGAGCAGCATTGTGCTATTGAGCATTTTCCATTCAATGCCTTTGTAATACCAAACCAGCCTTGACCCAGGTAAAGCAAGTCAGAGAGCTAGAAGCTTTGTGAAGGGATTAATCAGCCTTACAGAGCTGTTAAATAGACAAAGGATCATATTTTTTTCCTTATAGCATGCAGACCTCTGGCTGATGGTCTGTGGCAGCCCAGTGGGAAGGGGTCAGGGAGAGGGAGCTTTCTGGGAATTAAGGTAATTCACTGCAGCCAATGGGGTTGGAACATCTTGAAGAAATTCATGCCTGCTCTCTTGGGTGTAAATAAATTATGCTTTTGCACAGAAACTGGGGTGGTTTAGCAAAGAAACAGCCCTTCAGCTAATGGTTCTGTTTGTGGCAGCTGGTTGTGTTCCAAGGCAAAGTCATTTAAGTTTGTCTAAATCCCTTTCAGCACTCACTGGTGCCAGGATGGAGACCCTTGTCCCGTATCCTCACCAGTATGCTGCTACCCCAGACACTCAGACCTCCTTAGCTGCCTGATTCCTATCATGGATGCACACCTTTGGTAGGGTCACTTGTATTTCTAACCACACAGTTGATAATTTTACAGCCGTATCACAAAAAGACCATCCTGAGGAATGGCATGAGAGAGAAAAGCTGCCCTGCAGGCACTGGGATTTAATTGATATTCTACATATTGAATGACTCTAGTGTATTTTGCCAGGTCGTCTCGGCTGTGTGCCAGCAACAGAGAGCCTCATCAGTGCAGCAGTTTGCTCTGTGGCCTCTTCTTGATGGGATTGGTGGCCTTGTTTCCTTACAGAGAATCGCAGTCCGCTCAATGTCTCAGTCCCTTGCTCTGTGTTTCCAGGGAGATGAGGAAAAGCAGATTTCCTTCCATGGTGTGGCCTATGTCAACATGATGCCTTTGCTCTGCCCTGGTGTGAAGCAGATCAGAGGTGCTTTTCGTGTCTGTGCCTACCAAGACAGTGAAGTGTTTGAGAAGGTGAGAGCAGACCAGACAGCCAGGCTCAGCCCCAGCTTTGCAGCTGGCTTTGCACATAGTGGGGTTGGGAGCAGGCAGCACGGGCAGTGTGGTGTCTGGGAGCAGGCACATGGGCAGTGTGGTACTCAGAGGCTCACTCTGAAACTTCACTGCCTTTCTGGTGATGGATTAAAATAAGAAGACAAGCTTTTAGGTGCAGATGCCTCAAAGGCAGGGGATTTCTGGGCATGCACGAGCAGGTTTGGGGGCTGGGAGAGGCTCTGAATCTCACTCTGCTCCTTTCTCTGCCAGCAGCTGAGCAGGAAGAGCTGTAAGAATGCTCCTCTCTCCCCAGTCTGGAACATGGGCAAATGAACTGTGTTTCTGGGAAAAGCAAACAGTGGCTCTAAATGGACGGCGTTACCCCAGGCAACAGCCAAAAAAAGCAGTCACTGGAGCTCTTTCAGCTATAGCTCATGGAAGTTTATTTGTCTTTGCCTTTCTCCCACCTCTGTTACTAAGAGTGACAGCTATGTCTCCATTTTCCCCCAGCACTCCCAGAACAGACCTGAGCTTGTTTCAGGAGGGCAGACGCACAGACCTGGTTTTTCTGCCCACATTCCCTGGAGTGCTGCTGTCCAGGCCACAGGAGCTGGGTGAATTACAGCCCTTCTCCCTGCCTCCACTGCTGGCTGTGGCAAAGCAGAGCTTAGCACACAGCCCTCTGCTGGTGTCTGCTTCATCCATGTGAATAGTGGCCTTGCGGCTGCGTTGTTCTACTTGTCCTGGAGCATTTATCTATCACAGTGAAGTGACACTCTGTCACTCTCATCCTCTGGTTTTGCAGGTGCTTTGGGCTGCTCCTTGGGTCTAGGTGGTCTCGGTACAGCTGCTCCATCTTCTTCCCAGGAAATTCTTGCTAGCCCAGTTCACATAACAGTGATGGCTGGGAGGGAACAGCCTGTCTGTGGTCAAACAATATGTAAACAATCTGCCAAACCTGCTCCTTGACATGTGTCAGGGAAGCTGCTCCTTGCCAGAAGGTGAGGTAGGAGCTGAGAGTCATTGCAAGGCAGGTTGGGGCACCCAAAAAGTTACAGAGCATACGTGAGAAGTGTAGTCGCATTCATCCAGCAGTTTACAACATCAGGCAGGTTGATAGCTGTGAGGCAGGTCCAAGTTCAAGTGAGGAATTCAGGCCATCAGATCAGGATCAGGGCAGCCCAGGGCTGGGTTCCAGCCTATCTAACACGTAGCTCAAGCAAGAATCAAGGGCCTGTGCCCAGTGGAAATGTAGGTCTTGAAAGAAGACGGAGAGAGCTTACAGAGATGTTCTCAGGCAGCTCATTTCATAGTCTGACCAGAGGCTTCACAGCTATATGGTATCAAAGCTGGCCCTGAGCACCACAGCTAAACTAGGAGGGGAGGATGAGGTTGCGTAGCTTCTTTATGCGTGTAGGACACTGACAATGTGTTTTGTGACGTGAGAGGTTAAGGCAAAGGGGTGGGGAAGCCCTAGTCTGGTCCTTGAATCTCTCTGTTCCTTCTGGTTTTGCAGACCAATTGCCAGCACAGCATTTTCCGGGATCTCAGGGGACAGCTCAGTGTGACTCGGGTGGGGTCAGGGATCTTAGGCATCGGTGCTCCCCTTAACCGAGCTGCTCCCAACAAGACTCAGAAGGAAGACAAAGAGAAAAACACCAACAGGAAGGTAAGGTCTAGAGAGGCACATTGCAACACGGTTGCTCCTTTTCCCCATTAGAGGTAGCTGGAGGAACCAGGGACTGATGCTGGGGTGCCTCAGCCAACTGAGAGATGCTCTTTACCTTTGGGGGATAGTGTTAGCAGTACCTGCTGCCTGAAATGTCCAACTCACACCCTGGACATGCAAAAGTGTGAGGCTTATTAAATCTCAAGCAAGACACATCTTTTCTTCTTCTTCAATAGATGTCCCACATGCCCAAATTTCAGTTGCCAAACGGCACTGGAGAAGCAGAAAACGCCGTGCATCTCAACCTTGAAGGACAGGTAATTAGGTACCTCCAAAGAGAAAGAAAGACTTGCCAGACCATCACCACACTGGTGTCTCACACCTTGCATGCAGTTAAATTCTTCAAGAGTGAGCTGGACCAGGGATGTTTTATGTCAGTGCTGTCCTGGAGTCCTCCCAGTAACATCCAGCTGGAGGGCAGTCTAGCATTGGGCTAGAAGGTCTGTAAATTTAAAAGAGTTCCTTCAAATTTTGGCTTATTCCTCAGAACACTGAGAACGCAGCTTCATTCTGCAAGCAGATTGATTATCTGGGCCTCCTCATTTTTCCTAGACTGGTTTCTTGAGCTGAATTTTGCTGCAATCAATCATTCTGAGGTTATAAAACAAGCTGTATCTCTGCAGCTTGAAAGGGATTTGCTGAAGATCTGTAGCTATATGCTCAGTCTTCCATCATACTGTAATGGCTCTAGACAGCACAACACTGAGACAGCAATATTTATCTTCACAGCAATACGTTGAAGCAGGAACATTCCTGGTGATGGAGATAAAGCTGTACAAGGCCTTGGTACCAAGGAGACTGCGAGAGGAGCTCACCAAACAGTGCGTAAAGCCCTGCTGTGACACTGGGCCTGATGGCTCCTTTCTGCAGGGTAGAAACAGGGCTGCACAGCAAGCTCCCCCTTGGAGGGCTCCATACAGACCATGTGAGGGCCTGAGCCAAAGCCCACTGGAATCAGGGGGAGGATTTGGCCAAATTCCTTAAGGGGTGGTATCTGGTGTGTTGGGAAAACACTTACGTTCGTCCCAGCTGGCATCTGCCTGCTATTCCCCTCAAAAGGAGAGACACCAGAGCAGCACAACAGTGCCTGTGTTCCCATCAGGGCTTTGTTTCCCACTGATCCCTGTGTGCCTGCCTCTTGCATGTGATGTTCAGCTGCTTGGTCAGGACTGGCCACCAGCGTGGACTCCTCTGAGTAGCACTGCTCTAACTTCCCCATAGCATTCTATCTTTTGGCTTTTACCTTTACAGGAGGTTTTTTTCCCCAATCTTTTACCCATTCCTTAGCTCTTCTGTTAGTTTTCAAGTTGAACCACTGCAGAGCTGCTCTCTCATCTCTGCTGCTTTGATTCAAACCCTATCTGTTTGATTCGAGGCAGGTGCTTCCTCTCCAGTGGTAGCCCTGCTGTGTTTCAGTCTAGGAAAGGTCTAGCATGTATCATTTTATTGACTAAAACAGAGAAAATGCAGCAAGTGGATAAAGTATAAGTGCAGGTGGTATGTCTCTCTTGAACAGAAAGCAGCAACCATTCTTTGCAGGGAAAGTATGTCTGCCATCTTCTGTGCTGCCTGCTCTCTCCTAGGAAGAACAGGTTGAAGAAGGTGAACCGCTGTAAAACCTTCTCCTGGCCCTTTTTATACCGTTTCTACTCAACTGGAACTTGCTTGAATTCAGTGTAATTCCTCCATGTTGACCTGCCATGAAAAATCCACCCTTTCTGAGTCATGGGAAGGGCTCTGAGTCTTGGCGAGCTCCAGCTGATGCCACATACATATGTCCCTGAAGAGGAGATCACCAGATCTTTTCTGGGAAGGGTGTTTAAATACATGCCTTAGTAGCAAAGCATGGCTCTCTTTCTTGGGATCCACCCAAAATCCTCTGTCAGCCTCTTGCAATTTCGTTTGCAATCTGCTAGTTGGGCAGGAGCCATCACACCTTTGCTTGGTGGGCTGGATTGTGTCCTAAGGACTGAAGGTGTTTTGGCTATCAGCAAGCAGGAAATCTTGATTAAAATCTCAATTAATTAACACTGTTTTGACACCAACGGTTTTAATAAGTTCTCAGTAAAAGTTATGGTAATCCCTATGGGGCTTTGATGAGTATTTGAAAGATCAGTGTAACTCTAGTAGTGGTACAGCCAGGGTTGGGATGGTGCCAAGGGTTTGATGCCTGCCACAACCACACTACTACCTGTTGAGAACTGCTGGAGTGGTGGCCTGGGCTTTAAAGTGAGAACATTCTACAGGCTGATCTCTTCTGCCCTCTCACTGACAGGGTCAAGCAAATGATTCCTCCTCGCCCTCCACTGCCTCCCCGGACTTCAGGAGCCCAGAAGGTACATGCAGGAGCCTGTGGCCTTGCCACCAGTCCACCACCTCTTCTTGCCCTCATACCTCTCACACAGAACCTTCATTCTCAATCTTAGATCCACAGCAACATGTATATGAGCTTTAAAGAGGAAATACACAGAAAGAAAACTTCTGGATGTGTTATCCTCACAGTAGTATGCCTTAGGAAAACATTCCTGGACTGCACCATTCATGTTTGCAGCCCATACAAAGGAAAGAGATGTAGCAAGAGCAGGGAAGGCAGCAGTGGGGGTGTTTGGAAGGAAACAGGATGCTGGAGAAAGAGGCTACCGGAACCTTAGAATCATGGAATCAACCAGGTTGGAAAAGACCTTTAAGATCAAGTCCAACTGTTCCCCAGCACTGCCAAGGCCACCACTGAACCACGTCACTGACAGCCTTGTCTACATGGTTTGTGAACACTTCCAGGGATGGTGACTCCACCACTACCCTGGGCAGCCTGTTCCAATGCCTGAGCACCCTCTGGGGAAGGAATTGTTCCTAATATCCAGTCTAAACCTCCCCTGGCACAGCCTGAGGCCATTTCCTCTTGTCCTTCTCCTTGTTACTTGGAAGAAGAGATTGACCTCCACCTCACTGCGACCTCCTTTCAGGAGGTAAACCTTAGATTTACCCCAGCAGTCCCAGCAGTTTCTTGTCTCAGATTAGCCCATGTGCTTCCTCAGACCCAGACAAACATGAACGGATCAGCCCTGAGCACTCTCAGGTCACCCAGAATATCTGAGGACCTTTGTGTGTGTGACACATCCTCAGGAAATGGTCTGACAGCACTGGCTCATCTGTGCGCACAGAGCAGCCATCGAAGGAGAATGTCCTCAGGTGGCAACTGGACAATGGTGAATTCAAAGCATAGTGGGGAATGAGCAGCACTGCAGTGACTGACTCCAGTGCTGCTGCAGAAGTGATTTGTGCTGGACTGTCTGGAGTGCTCCCAGTGCTATATTTTGATTGTCACAGCACATGGAAGCTTCTGCCACTGAGAATATGGAGATTACAGACTGCTGAGGAGGGCTGCCCATGGGTTTAAAAGGCTTTCAGCAAATGAGACAAGTTTTTCTTACAGCCAATTTTACTGCTATAGAAGAGACACCAATGACTGAAATACTGGGTTCTGATGGAAAAATATAGCAGGAGCAATATCTAATTATGAAGGAGCTCTTTTGTGTTTACATGTAGATGTATTCACAGCCCTCTAGCATGGACAGGAAGGGATGAGTGACAGACTAACTGGGACTTGCCTCAGGTGGAGTTTGTGGGAGGTAAAATCAAATCCATTTCAAGGTTGATGGCATGAGTGCCTTGTGAAGGGTGATTATTTCTTTATTTGTTTCCTAGGCTGTGGAAGATTATCACTACCACGTCACGAGCATTGCTGCTGCCATCCTAAATGAATGCCATGAGCTCTTTGGGAAGCAGCTGCCTGACCAGGGAATGACAGACCACCAAACCCTGGAGGAACAGAAGCGTCAGCTCAACTTTGAGCTCAACAGCTCTGGCAAATATTTTGCTTTTAAGGAACAGCTAAAGGTAGAGTCCATTTGTGCTTTTCACTTCCCTACTTGTTTTCTTCTGGCAGTTTCTCAGTGAGGAACTGCTGCTCCGTGATGTGTGGCTCCAGAACCTATCCTGCCAGCTGAGGCTGTTGCAGGGCATGGGGGAGAGGACAGGTTCTCCCTCTAATGGAGCAGGCAAAGCTGCTTTGATCACACACCAGAGGAGTCATTCCTGTCAATGGTGGGAGACTCCAAAGCTGGTCATATCCATTTGCTCCATGCTCATAGCCTGAGGAAGGCAAAACCTGCTCTTGCACACTCACAGTCTGCCCTGGCAGGAAAAAAGGGGATCCCCTGTCTCAGCTGGTCAGCCTTGGCCATGCTCCGCCTGGGGACCCCTTCTGTGTGCCAAGGGGACAAGCCTTCCCACATGTTGTTCCTAAAGGGGCACCAGTGTGTCAGGGAGAGCCCAGGATAGGAGGTGCGAAAGGAACTCACCCCTGCTTGCTTTTATCAGTTCTGGGCTGGAATTCTTCCTCAGAACTAAGCTGGAGCTTCAGGCACAATCAGTATGTTGTGGCATGATTACAGAGCTGGAGGGGGGCACAGGGAGACCTGTCTTGTCCAAGAGTCTCATGTCTCCACAGTATGCTGTAGTGAAGATTGTGAGGGAGAAATACCTGAAGACCACAGCATTTGAAAGCCAGGAGCAATTCCAGGCATTCCTCAGTGAGCTCTACGTGTACCTCATGGACCAGATGCATATTGCTCTGAACCAGGTAGGGAGAAAGCTGCGATATGACTTCACTGTGGATCCAGGGCTAGACACTGCATCTAGTGAAAGCCAGGAGACTTTTGCCTTCAAGACAGACAGAGGCTCACGCTTTCCTTTGCTGCAGTTAGCACATGTGTGCCACATTCAGAAGCAGGGGAGACTGAGATGAGCTCTTAGGCAGAAGTTCTTCCCTGTGAGGGTGCTGAGGCGCTGGCACAGGTTGCCCAGAGAAGCTGTGGCTGCCCCATCCCTGGCAGTGTTCAAGGCCAGGTTGGATGGGGCTTGGAGCAACCTGGTCTCGTGGAAAGTGTCCCTGCCTGTGGCAGGGGGTTGGGACTGGATGAACTTTAAGGTCCCTTCCAACACAACCAGTCTGGGATTCTATCATGATTCTGTGAATTGCAAATAGTGGATATTCGCTATCCCTGTGTGGCAGATGTACCTGTGAATGACAGAATGTGTCCCACCACAGGACAGGACGTCTTGCTATTCAGCCCCAGCCATACCAGGCTGTACTTGGTGCAGTGCCTGACTGGGGACTGCTGCTGTACTGGAATGAACCATTCTCACCCTCTCCAGGGTAACACTCTGTCTTGCTCCTTCCAGCTGCTGTTTGAGGAAGCTGCTCCTTCTGCCCCGCCATCCCAAATGACCCAGAAGCAGCTCTGGCTCTTTGCTCATGAGGCTCAAGTCATGAAGGACTACAAGCTGGCATCTCTCTACCACCAGCAGGTAAAGGAGCCCCTGTTCTTTCCTGCCCATCTCTCATGTGTCTGGGCTGGCAGCCAGTGTGGGGCCTGTGCTGCTGACAGCCCTGACTGTTGTGCAGGGAGAAAGGAGGAGAACCTGACCAGGATACTCAGGCTGAACATGTGTGAGGGGTTTTCTAGGGAGATGCTGCTCTCTGGAGGATGTGAGACAGGGCCTGGCCAGCTCACTGAGGGTGTCAGCCTTGAGCCCAGGGGAAATGGGATGAGCTGCTCCAAAAGGAACGCCATGTCAGTACTGGGGACACTGGGCACTCAACAGGAATCTAGGAGGATGTCAACTGAAGTTGGAGGATGTGTGTTAGGTGAAGGAAGTTTAGAGGAAGCCCAGCACAATCTCAGTTAAGGGAAATCCTAGCATGTGATAGACGATGGCTTGGTTGTTGCTAAACTGGGCTGGGGTAGCCAGAGGAAAGCTGTGGTCACTCCGGCATTGTCTCCAGTCCGTTGTGTGTGCTGAGCACAACTGCAGCACTCCTCGCTCCAGCAATAGTCTTTTTTTGTCTAGAGGATAGCTAAGGACCAGTACAACATTGAGTGCTGGCTGGACTATGGGGCGTTCTGCCTCCTGCTCGAAGAAACAACCAAAGCCCATGAGTGCTTCCAGCAGGCTCTTTCTCTGGATCTCAATCACACCCAGAGGTGCTGTGTGCTCTTGGTGGGTGGCTGGGGTGGGGAGTGTGTCCTGCAGGGCTAACCTGCCTGTTCCTGTCCCCAGTTTGCTGCTGTGTGGGATTACAGCTGCCATGCTGCAGCATGATGAAGAGGCAAAGGTTTTATTTGAGAATGCCTGCTGCTTGGAGCCATCCAGCGTGGTGGCATGGACACTTTCAGGTAAGAAACCAAGCAGCCTGTGTGCTTGAGGCGTTCCTCTAGAGCCAAGCATTGCTGCTGCTCCCTTCTCTAATCTAAGAGCTAAGGGAAGAATTTTGCTAAGGCTGGATGTCTGCTTACAGTTCTCTTTCTGTCTCACATAGGTTTGTTTTATGAGCTGCAGGATAATAATATTCAGGCAGAAATGGCCTTCCGTGAGGCTAAGAAGCTCTTGCAAGCACAGCTCACCAAGCAGAGGAGCATCCCTGAGGCTGCTGAGGGAGAAGCAGGTAAAAAAGAGCCCATTTCTGCTGGGTGTGTGAGGTCTCCCAGCCCAGGCCCAAAGACCACTTGCCAGGTAGTGCTGGGTGAAACCAGGAGGTGCCCCAGCCATAGCAAGGAGGGGGCTCAGAGCAGTATGGGAGATGGTGAACAGTGGAATACACTTCTAAGTATTTCTAAGAGGAGAAATAGATTTGTAGAATGGTTTGGGTTGGAAGGGCTCTTCGAAGCTCATCTAGTCCAGCCCCCCTGCAGTGAGCAGGGACATCTTCAACCGGTTGCCCAGAACCACTTTCAGCTTGGCCTTTGATGTCTCCAGGGATGGGGCATCCACCACCTCTCTGGGCAACCTGTGCCACTGTTTTACCACCCTCATTGTAAAGAATTTCTTGCTCAAATACAGCCTGAATCTCCCTCTTTTAGTTTAAAACCCTTGCCATGATACAAAGGCTAAAGGAAGATGTGGTCTGTGAGCTAGAGTAGACCACAACTTCACTAGCAAGAAACAACAGCACGAATGTGCTGCTTCAAATGCTGAAGCTTTCTGAAAGCAGCACAGCCCATGCCTTGTCTTACCCACAGCCTACTAAAGGGACCTTTGCACTTATTTTTTTGCCCCAGCCCAGTGTCACTGATAAACTGATGTGTGAGAAGCAGCCAGGGTGGCTGGAGGAGGGGAGTGTGCTTCTGGAGGTCTTGGAAGGGCAGGGATGCCCCTGTGCCAGTTGTACATGACACTCACCCAGGCTTAGCTTTAACCAAAGCTGTTGCTGTGACTTCCCAATGCAGCCTGGAAATCACTGCCTCATCAATTCAATGGGCAAACCAGGTGCTGGGGTGTGATCCTGAACATTAGGATTCTTCTGGAGCCCTGCTGAGTCCAGCCTAACCTTGAGCCAAGACTTGCCATCCCAAGGCCTAAATATGTGCCCAGGCTGTGGGAAACGTTTGTTTTTATTGTTATTACCACTCTATGCCCAGTGCCTCATGTCATATGCCTTTTTTTGCCCCTTCTCATTATGAGGAAAGAGATATTCATAGAATCTCAGACTGGTTTTCGTTGAAGGGACCTTAAAGCTCATCCAGTTCCAACCCCCTGCCATGGGCAGGGACACTTTCCACTAGACCAGGTTGCTCCAGGCCCCATCCAACCTGGCCTTGAACACTGCCAGGGATGGGGCAGCCACAGCTTTTCTGGGCAGCCTTTGCTAGGGCAAACCTGTTCCAATTCTGTATTGCCTCATTTATACCTGTTTCTAGCTTCACATGGTAATGTTGTACTCAAAACACTAGACCCTCTTACAAAGAAACTTCTTCCCAGTTCTGAATTTCTTGTAGATATTTTATATTTTCTCCCCTCCCCATTTCTGCAGAATCACAGAATGCTCCAAACTGGGCAGTTTATGGCAAACTGTTTGCATCTAATAGCTGTTGGGGGTTTCATTGCAGAGAAGGTTCCAGATGGCTCTGCTGACAAACTGACAAAGGTGGCACAGCCTGCCCCGGCCTGTGTGGCATCCACAGAAGAGGCGACTGCACCAGAGGCAGCCTCGAAAGGTATGGGGATGAAGGAGAGTATCTTGGGAGCACTGAGCTGTGGCTCCCCTGATGCCAAGGCAAGATATGGCTTGTTCTCTCTCCCTAACTGGGAATCTCCAGACAAAGCAGGTTCATTCTGATTTTCAGAGCAGCACATCTCAGGAGGTACAGCCAATGGGTGAACGCAGCTCTCTCCCTACATGTCAGTCCACTCAGTGGCCTTTATTGGCTACTTAGATGTCTCCCTCCTGAGATGCCAGTTCTTAAACTGCCCCTGTGGATCTCCCCTGGTCTTGTATTGTGGGATTTGCCTCTTCTACAGCTCCACTCTCCCAGGAGTGGCAAAGAGATGGCAGTGCTGGGTGCTTTGGGCCCCACTGCATTGGGCTGGGGAGGCAGGGGCCTCACAGTAGTTAACTCTGACAAGCTTCACTCATAAATTCCTACCTTTTCTTCCTCTGAGCTTGGACTGGAAAGTTACTGGGTTTAGAGCATCATTTCTTTTCACATCTCTCACAAAACTTAAACCCTTCAGAAAGAAACACTGAGTTAACCCCTGCTTCAGCCCCCGTCCTCCTGCCACCTCCTGGGTTTCACACTCTGTTACTGGGAGACCCGCGAGGGTCTCAGGCCCTGCTCTTGCTTCTGAAATACAAACCCCACCCTGGGACTGACAGGGACATGTTTTCTTGCAGCACCGTCCCCTGATTCAAGACTTGGACAACCTCCCTGCACAATCTTCATGAAGACAGTGGAATTCCTGATGAAAGCCAATGCTGTCCAGGTCAGCTGAAGGCGGAGTGGAGGAGTGGGAAGGGAGGTTTGGTCTTCTTCCAAAGAGCTGGGGGCAAGCTCCAGCAAACCCCCTTCTTGGGCTTGGAGAACAAGCTGTGGCTACTCTTAATGCTGAGGGAAAGAGGGAGCAAACACACCCAGAACTGCAAACCCATTCAGCCCAAAATGCTGGTGGTGGACACAGACCCCTCAGATAGGTTCTCAGGGTGCTCAGCTCAGCACTGCTTGCTGCTGAAAGAGCAGCCAAGTCAGAAGTTGTGAGATGCATTAGTATGATACTTCCAAGACTCCTTCCTTGTTTCACACACTTGTGTATGTCAAAGTAAGTTTTGTGTCACCTGTGAAGTGTCCCTCTCCCACACAGCCACCTCTGTAGGTTCTCTCTGACTGCCACATGATGCTGCCTGCCTTAATTTTACATGGCAGAAAGAGTTGCTTAAAGCAAACCAGAAGTAATGAGGTAAATATTTAAAGGAGGGATAAAAAAAGAAATTTCCTGTGTGTTTTGTGTTCATGGAAGTCAAATAAGTGCGAGTCAGCCCTCCTGCCACGTCCTTCTGGGAGTGTCTGTGGTTTGCCTGTTCTGTCAACGTGATGGGTGTCCTTCTTCCAGTTTGTTCACAAGGCCCTTGCCCACGAGCTGCTGAGCCTCCAGGGAGGTCCCTCCAGTGGGTACTACTTGGCGCTGGCCCAGACTTACTTGCTGAAAGAAGAACTCTCCAAATGTGAAGAATGTCTCTGTGAGGCTGTTAGGATTGACTGCATGGTAACTCAGTGTGTAATCACTTGCCTCCTGTCCTCTCCCACACAGACAGGCAGCATTTCTGAGTGGGGATGCCTCCCCCTGCAGCATCTGCCTTTCTTTTCCCTTTGATTGTGTAGAGCCTCTTTCTATCTGTGGGTCAGGCTCTGTTTCATGAGGAACAAGGTTGCTATTCAACAGTGGGAAGGCGGCTTCGGGGAGTCAGGTTGAATGGAAGGCAGGTTGAATGGAAGGCAGGTTGAATGGAAGGCAGGGGGAAGCTGACAATCCTGAATGCTGTTTGCACATTCACCATCGCTGGGGAGCCTGACATGACCAGGACACTGTGCAGGGAATGCCTGGAGGGGACTCCCATTGCTGGTGTCATGCAGGCAGCCACAGATTTTGTTTTAAATCTGTATATAGAAATCTGTCCTGCTATAATTAAACACTGCTCAGCTCTTCCTTTCTGCTGCTGACAGGGTCCCTGCCCCTCTCACAGTCTCCTTCCCCCTCTTCTCCCAGCCACGTCTCACTCTTGGGTTTGCGTGCACAGAATCCAAATGTCTGGGCTCAGAAAGGGCATGTCTGCTACCTGAAGAAAGACTTTGGTGAAGCAAAGGAATGCTATGAGCGAACCTTGGGGTTCATGGAGGATGCTGAGGATATGCAGTTTGTCTACCTACGCCTGGGCTCCATCTACCTGGAGGAGAAATTGGTGAGGAACCAGCAGGAGTGGCAAAAGGGAATTTGCCACAAAGCAGAAGTTTCCAGACCCTGGGTATGAGACACCATGAGCTGTTGCCACAGCCAACATACCACAAGCCAGCAAACCCTTCTGGAGTGCTGTGCTCCTTTGTGCCAGCTCCACATCCCAGTTGCAACATCTCTGGATGCTGCTGAGCCATTTCTCATCATCCCAGACACCAGGTGACTATATCAGTACCTGCCAGCACAGAGCCACTACAGCAGGGGCAGCAGGCAGGCTCCAAGCCCCGCAGTGGGGACAGTGGGGGTTTGAGCCCCACCGGAGATAGGAATTAGGTGTTTGGCAAATTCATAGAATCCCAGACTGGTTTGGGTTGGAAGAGATCTTAGAGCTCCTCCAGTTCCAACCCCTGCATGGGCAGGGACACCTTCCACTAGACCAGGTTGCTCCAAGCCCTGTCCAATCTGTCCTTGAACACTGCCAGGGATGGGGCAGCCACAGCTTCTCTGGGCACCCTGTGCCAGCGCCTCAGCACCCTCACAGGGAAGAGCTTCTGCCTTACATCTAACCAAAACTTCTCCTGCTTAAGTTTGAATCCATTCCTGAGAAAGGGGGGGGCTGTTTGCAGTGATGTGTTTGCTGCAGAATAATGTGCTCATGTATCTTCTGTGGCAGTACGGCCGAGCGAAGAAGATTTACCTGCTCGCCTGCAACAACTCTGCGTCCTGCCTCACCTGGCTGGGGGTGGGAATCGCCTGCTACAGGGTAAGTGCCTACAGGTGACCTTCCTTTAACTGGTCTTGTGGCCTGGGCTGCTTTTCCTCTTGCCCAAACTAAAGCTCAGCTCCTTGTGAAAGGAATGCTCCTGAGGGCCATCGTGTGCCATATGCTGCACGGTCCTGCCTGGCACCATGGGCTGCTGGTACAGGAGATGTTAGAGCAGTCACCCCCACCAACTGCTTTGGGAGCAGCTATCCTTCCCCTCATCCCACGCTAGAGCCTTCCCCAGGGTGTTCAAGCAGCATGTAACCCAGCCAGGCCTGAGTTCTGCTCCAAGCACTTGTCCATGACCTGCACGTCACCACAAAGGAACTGGGCAGAACGTCAGGAATCTCAGTGCTTTCCCTGCTTGGAAGAATCCAGCATCTCTGACAGGCTGCTAAGGACACCCAGCCCCTGGCAGTGTGGCAGGGGTTCACCTCATGAGGCTTCTCCATGGGATGTGGCTGAGGGACGAAATGGGGAGAGGACTTGAAATTCTGTTTCCCCCTTGGCCAAACATGCACCCCCTGGGAGCCAGAAAGGTGAGTGGTGGCCTAGGAGCTGGCTGCAGCCTGCTGGGCACTGGCTCCTGTGCCTCCCTGAGCCACCCTGCAGCAGGAACAGGGATCAGAAAATCCCAGACTGGTTTGGGCTGAAGAGACCTTAAAGCTAATCCAGTTCTAATCCCTTGCCATGGGCAGGGACACCTTCCACTAGACCAGGTGGCTCCAAGCCCCATCCAACCTGGCCTTGAATACTGCCAGGGATGGGGCAGCCACAGCTTCTCTGGGCAACCTGTGCCAGCGCCTCAGCACCCTCACAGGGAAGAACTTCTACCTAAGAGCTCATCTCAGTCTCCCCTCTGTCAGGTTAAAGCCATTCCCCCTTGTCCTGTCCCCACAGGCCCTTGTCCAAAGCCCCTCTCCAGCTTTCTTGTATCCCCTTTAGGCACTAGGAGCTGTTCTAATATCTCCCCAGAGCCTTCTCTTCTCCAAGCTGAACAAGACCAATTCTCTCAGCCTGTGTTCACTGCTCAGTTCCCTGAGGCTCAGGCGTTCATACTGCTTTCCTTATACCTGGGTCTGATGTGTAAATAGTGGGTGCTCCCATAGGGGGTTGGGAGTCAGCAATGAGAGGCTTATGTTTGACTGGAATGCTGGATGCTGGCTTCAGGGATAACTGATTGTTTCTGCCTTAAAACCTTTCCCTGCATCCCTATTGGTGAAACCCTTCTAGATGCTTTTGTTGCACTGAGTCCTTCGCCTGTTAGAGCAATTCTGAAGACCTTTCTCTCTCTGTTTGCCTTATGTCCATGACTCTCCTCTCTCTCTCAAGCTGAAGGAGATGGTGGAAGCAGAAGATGCCCTCTCTGAAGCCAATGCCCTCAATAATACCAACGCTGAAGTGTGGGCATATCTCTTCCTCATCTGCCTGCATGTGAGTGCCCAGCCCACCACCCCTATGGTCTATTGCAACTGCTCACGAGCCTGAACAACACGGTGTAGATCTTGGTGGTAAAGTCTGGAGGCTGTACTCAAAGAGGGTGAAACGTTCTGATGAGCAAAGCAGCACCCTCCCTCACTGCCTGCACTCACTCCCCCAGGGCACATCCTTTGTGCTGAGCTTTCTTACCATGTGTGATCTCCCTGAGGGCCCACACCATTCCCATGGGATGATGTCCTCACTGCTCTGTGTCTTTTCCCCAGGGAGGACGGCATATGGAAGCAGAGCAGTGCTACAAGTACGTCCTCAAGGTCCGTGTCTTCGTCACTGTGGGGTGGGAAGGGCAGGGCAGGGCAGGGCAATGTGTGGCCGAGCACTGCCCAGAGTGTGCCACATTATGAGTCATGGAATCATGGAATTTTTTTGGGTTGGAAAGGACCTTAAAGATCATCCAGTTCCAACCCCCTGCCATGGGCAGGGACACCTTCCACTAGACCAGGTTGCTCCAAGCCCC